>LTAE01005761.1:0-27473 GCA_001647135.1 Pontederia paniculata | reverse complement strand
GGATAGCTTGACGGGTCAGGTCGGACCGGTCGAATCAGTTTGACCGAATGATCGAACCAGATATTAATAAATTAATATAAAAAAAATTATAAGAAAAATGGAGTGACCACATCAGATCACTACAATAAAAATAGGTGTAAAATCAAAATACATGAGCACATATTATTAATTATAATAATATAATATTTTTTAGTTCTAATTCATAATTTGTAATAGTGCTTAATGATAAAAAATAAATAATAAGATAATTATTAAATACTAATATGCTTGATTGATTCATTAAGTTTTTTATTTAACATAATTATTTTAAATCTTACTTATATGACAAAATATATTATTTAGCTCTAGAAAAATAAACAAAACTTCTAATATTATTATTTGAAAAAAAAAATATTTTTTTGGCCGGGTTGGTCAAACCCGCCGGGTTGAGCGGTTCAACCCGGGTTTTGACCGGGTTTGATAGGGTCAAAACGGTCCAATTGGCACCCCGGGTTTTGAGTGACCCATGGTCCGCTTTATACCCCGGACACTGGTCCGACCGATTCGACCGGTCGGGCCGGGCCGGGTTTTACAACACTGAATATATATATATGTATATATATATATATATAGGCTTTTACTTCATTTATTAAATCATGAATTAAGTTTTTTACTTTATTAGTTAATCTTAATAAATATAGCTTTTCAAAGAATTTGTAGTATATAGGTTATAAAATTAATTAAGTTCCACCTATAGTATTTTATTTATTTTTTATTCACATATTTAAATTACAATTCATTTTTCAATGTTATTTTTATTATTTAAAAAGGTTATAAATCAATTAACATAGTAAGTTGAGTTCCACCTATAGTATTTTATTTATTTATTATTAACATATTTAAATTATAATTCATTTTTCAATGTTATTCTTATTATTTAAAATGAAATATAGTTAGTTTTGATATATTAATATTTTTCTTTGTGCGGATGATTTAAAATAATATCTTTTGTTGAGTTCCAATATATTGACTACAAAGTATATGACAAAATTAACTAAAAAGCATAATCGATGTTTATTAGAATACGTAATAATTTTCAGTTAAGAAAATGAAGAATCAAACATGAGATCACTTGATTGTTATACTATTTTTTTTGCCCAATTAAAATATTTAATCTCTAATATTTTTTTGGATAAAATGAAGAAAACCATCGACTCAAAAGGAAAAAAATTTTTTTGGATAAAATGAAGAAAACCATCGACTCAAAAGGAAGAACACAGATGAAAAAAAAATTATAGGAAAGAATGTTATTATTATACAAATTTAAAAATATGATTTGTCATGGATTTTTTAAAACTAAATAAATAAAAGAGTACGAAAGATTTGTGCACATAAATTGACGTCAGTACCCTTTTTGGATGTTGCTGGGCTACAAAAGTACTTTTGAACACCGCCGACCGCTGCAACCAACGGCGACCGCCATGGCGCGGCGGCGTAGGAGTTCCTTCGCCGACCTGCCGGCCGACCTGTTAGCGAGGCTTTCCGCGTCCTTCGACATGAAGTCCCTGTGGGCAGCGAGCGCGACGTGCCGGCAGTGGCGGGAGGCGCTCCGGCCGTTGCGGCATCGCCTCAAGCACGGCCGCGGGGTCGCCCGCCCGGACCTCGATCGCGCCCTCGAGTACTTCCTCAAGGGCGCCGCTCTAGGATCGGCCCCCGCCATGGTCGATGCGGGGCTCATGTGCTGGGACATGGGGAGGAAGGAGGAGGCCAAGGCTTGGTACAAGAAGGCGGCCGCTCTCGGCCATCCAGCGGGACAGAGCAATCTTGGTACCTGCTACTTGGAAGGTAGAAACATACATAGATACTTGTGCTTTATTGGTGTATTTGGAAACTATTTGTGGCTGGGATGGATCAAATTTACTTCTAAGGACAATATAGTTCCATAAGGTTTTATTGTGATGGATTTATAGCATTGAACAGTAAACACAGTTCTGCAAGGGAGAACTTGAATTTGCTGGAAATCGTGATACTTAAGTCATATGTAAGAAGAAACCTACAAATTGGTAATTAGTTCAATAAGGTATGCAATCTTCTGAAATCCTTATAATGTTGTTTATTCAAAAGGATAGAGGATGAAGTGTAAACTTTAGTTTTTATAAATATTGATAATTTGATAGGCATAGCTCTATGGGAAATAATTCAGTTGTTAGGATTTATAATCCCAAACAAGATTTGTTTTTTTCAAAAGCTTAGTTTAGTGCTAATGCTGACCTTGTTATTGAACTATCATCTTGATCCTGGAAACACATCATCATCTAATTAATATGTTAATAACACCTCAACATGACTTTTCAGACTCATTAACCTTGTTCCCTTCTACCAGTACTTTATCTTCTTCTCTTATTACAAGATATTCAATGATCATTGCTTTCCTCAGGGGATTTATGTACTTGATTATATTTTGAGAGGTTGTTTACTTATTTAATTACTTGGTAGTATTCGATCTGTTCTTTACAGTCTAGGATTCATACCTCATATTATCTGATACTTGGTCCTCAGGAATTCTTTATCACTCAAAATTCGAGAGTTAGAATTTAAATCCAATCAAATACTTGTGACTGAACAAATTGATTGCAGTACCGATTGCCTATAAATAGAATGTATAGCTAGACTGAATTAGTTCCATCCATGTTCTTCCCTGTAGTTATGTATTCGTATCTTCTTCTTATGTCAATTTATTAGATATATGATATACAAAAGAAGGCTATGGGAAAAATGAATCAATGTAGCCTTCCTCATAAGCTTCAGACTATTTTTTTCAGAGGATCTTGGGACTAAGAATGAGATAAGGATGATACTTCTGGTTTTGTTTCTTTTTCTTGAACTCTGCCACAAGGGAACTAGGAGTAGAAGGAGATCAACACCAAGTGTGGAAGTTAGTTACTTTTTATGTTCTTCTTTTGTAACCACTTATAAGAATTCATTTGAAGGATGCATTGACCCAGTTTCCATTCTTCCTATGCAGATTGCAAGTTTGACAAGGCTGTGAAGTGGTTTTATCGAGCAGCTGAATCAGGATATGTCCGAGCTCAGTATAACTTAGCACTTTGTTTCCATAGAGGTCATGGCGTCAAGCCAGATATACAAAATGCTGTATGTATTAAGATGATTTTCTTCATATGTTTATTGTTTCTCTTATTGTATATCTGTTAGTTAAAGATTGATGAGCTAAGATAAAGTGAATATTGAGTGATGAACCTTTAACAGTACTTGCTGAAAATTTTCCTAGTTCTTTTTGGTCTTTCGATCACTGTCATGTCCCCTTCAACCTCAGTTGGCTAGCCACCCAAAAATGCTGGACCTTTTCTCCTTATGTTTTCATTGGTTTTCTATTTTACTTCTATGTAATCCCTTCAAGAAAATTCTATGCCTTGTTGGGATAATGATTCTATGTTATTAATACAAACCCTTCAAAAAATTCTTACAAATACAAGATTCATCCAAAAAGGGCTCTTCTTATGTTGTTCCTGTTCGCAATAAATATCATACTGTGACAATTTTTTCTCTGTGCTTATTTCTCAGTGATATCTAGTATCAAATGTACTCATGATCTTGAGTGTTTTAATCAAATATGTGGTTTTGAAAAATACCTCCCGTTGATTATGTGTTCTCATTGAAACTTAGGACATAGCCACGATATCACATGTTAGAAAATCTGACAAAAAATGTTGGCTGATTCAGGCAAAATGGTATCTGGATGCCGCAGAAGGTGGAAATGCTCGTGCAATGTATAATACTTCCTTGTGTTACTCCAAAGGTGAAGGATTGTCACATGATCCTGAACTTGCAAAGTTATGGATGAGACGTGCTGCTAACTGCGGTCATGGTAGAGCTCAGTTTGAACATGGCCTCCAGCTCTCTTCTGTATGTACCAAATGCAACTACTTTATCTCCTTTAGCTTGCACTAACATCATGTAACATTTTCACATTAGAACTTTTACTTTCCATTTTTATAAACAATAGAAAATATAGCTCAACATTACAAAGTTGTGGCACCAGATGGTTACACCTTAATTACTACAAATAAAGGTTTTGAACACCATTTATAAAATCTTGAATAGTGATTTACATGAGCTCAATGTTACCACGCAATGCTTCATTGTCTCATTCGTTTCTTCTCATTTTTTTCTTAGCACATGAAACTTGTCTTCCTCAGAACAGCAATGTGAAATACACATTCTATATCTTAGGATATTTGATCAAGACAGACATTATCAATCTAATCCCTAGTCAGTTTGAACAGCAATGTACCATAATAGTCTTCGTTCTTTCCTTTCTATATGTATACTTGCCAAAAATAGCAAATTCAGTTTATGGTCGATAATTCGTGATTATCATGCGTCTCATAGTGGATCACATCTTAAAGATAATTTCTTAGTCTTGTATGAACTGATGGATCTTGCTTCCAGGCAGGGAATATGGTTAAGGCACTTATGTACCTTGAGCTAGCAACTCGAGCAGGCGAATCTGAAGCTTCATTATTTAGAGATAGTGTCTCACAATCTCTCTCTGAAGATAAACGGACTTCTGCTTTATTGTCTGCTGACAAATGGAAACCGTTACGATGAAGTTGGGCATCTAAATGTAATGATTTATGTACAGCTGCTATATGGCTTGTGAGCATCCTTTGTCTTCATAAGTTAAATCAAAGTGAACGAGCTTACAATAACTTTCGAAGAAGACTCATTCACATGTAAGCAAATTTATTTGTAAGGATTGATCTTTTCTTTCTCAATGGAGCAGAAGCTCTATCCTACTGTGTAAGAAATTGCTTTCTTTTTCTCTCCCTATTTGATGTTCTACTTGTGTAACAATATATATCATTAAGATGAATTTTGGTTCTTATATTTGCGGTCGCTGCAGAGAATTAATAGTTATTAAGCTCTGCAAGTGAGCAAGGTTGGTTATGGGGATGTCATGAAACTGTTTTCCCCCTTGTAACAATATGCATAGGTGTTTGTCTTGATTTAATTTACTGAAGTTTATTACTCCATTATATCCAAAGCTGTGTTTGGAGATGGCAAGTCTTCATACAATTTTGTAATGACCAAAGAATTCATGAAGTCTGTTTAGGTACAGTCATTCAATGGAGTCAATTAACAGTTTTGTGCACTTGAATCTTCCTCGATGGCATGGGTTGCTAATCAATCACCTGCATTTTCCTCCTGCAATGTTAGTTCCTGCTTTTGTATTAAAGCAATTGGCGATGTAATTACGTCTCAAGAGGATATCAAATTTTCTGAAAGAAATTAGCAATAAATCATTTGAGGTATGTTTGTTGTACGATAGCTATATATGTATATATTAGATGACGACCTGCGTAATCTAGAAAACTCGTTGATCCACGTCTATGGTTCCCAGTGCATTGCAAGTGCAACGAGGCAGTCCATGAGAGGTATCCCTTTGCAACGCGTCAAGCCAACAGCTCCCTATCATTTAACTATATGGTTGTAAGCTTTGCATGTCATATACTCTCAAAAAAACCATACACAGGATACACAGGAGAGAGAGAGAGAGATTCTTTGGGATGCATCCTTTCTTCAAACGGAACAAAGAGAGAGAGAGGGACCATATAGCAAAAAGCATAAGATTTGAGTTCTATTTATCAGTTTATAAGGGGATAAAGCGTTCAAATAAGCGCATGGAAGGACCAGCCGCCTTGCAGCCTGCAAAGGAAGGAAGCATCATTCCACCAAATGATATGAAACAAGCTGCAGCAGCAGACCAATCCAGTGGCCAGAACCAAAATGACAAAAACTTGAACGAGGAGTGCTGCCTGCAGCTGAACAGTTATGTGATCCAAACGGATGTCAAAGAACAAGAACATCATCAACAACAACAACAACAATGTGCCGCCCATGGTGACGAGAAGAAGATGAAAGGTCTTCCACACCAGCAAGTTCCTCAGCCTGATGACGTCTACAATATTGAGCTGGAGAGGATCTAAAATGTTGTTCTAATATGATCTTGATTTGCTAAATGATGCATGTCTCTTGTTAGTCATGTTATCCAAGTTTCTTCTATCTGTATATTTTGGTTGAAGCTGGTTCAACTTTTTCGTCTTCTTTGAGAAAATTTACATAATTGCATATGATGTTTTTTCTTCATAGATTTCAGGAAAGAGATGCGTCATGCCAATATGAGAAGATTTAGGAATATGTTTGCACTTGGTAGCACTCGTCAAGTTTTTGTAGACTTCATTACATACGAGGGTTACATTTTGGATCCTCATTTATCATCACAGATCTGAACTATGAAGAGACCGCAAGGATATTACTCTTGATTATTCGTCATATGCTGTAAATTTCGTCTCCACGTAGTTGAAAATTGAGATCTAGGAAAATAAAACTATATGATCACCATGAAAATAGATGAAGAAGGTTAATTCGAACAGCGGGCCGAGAACTGGAACCGTATTCAATCACCAACAATCGGTGCAATTTTCTAGTGGTTAAATTTCGAACCGGGATTAACTAACATCACTTCCAATCGTACAAGATGAATTTTCTTCAAACAGTCAGTTTCGAATATAGTCTCTGATTTTCAGTGCTCTCTTGCTCCTTTTGGGAAACCAATCCAAAAGCGAAACCAGAAAACGATAAGATAAACGTAAGGACTCCAAAGTCGAATCTAGAACCCGTAAGGGCTCGGAAGTCGAATCTAGAACTACTGACCTGTAAACCACGATGTCTACATTTAGGGGTTACTGCTTTACATTATTATTTTGGCTTCACGACTGGTATCGTAATCCACAAACTCAATCGCCCTTCACTTGTTGCTGAATGATGCATTCAACACAAATGTTTTTATTCTCTCGTGGGTTTGAGGAAAACATAAAAATGGCAAACAACAAATTCACCTTCGCAATCATCGAAAACAAAAACACTCACCTTCTCTTGGATCCATAACTATCTAACTTCCCTTGTGCTTTTCCAGATGTTCCAAAGTAATTGCAGTGGACGAATTTTGAGTGGGAAACAGTATTCGATATTGCAAGCTTTCAGACCCGGATTCAACATTTAACAGGTAAAGTGTAGATTGATTGTTTAACTTACAAGAAACATACATCAAGTCAAACTCGCAATATGGTGAAACTGTTAAGAGAAGGAAATCAAGTTCATTAACTTCCGACAATGCTGTTGAACTTCCAGCTCCTAATGAATTTCTCGTTGTGGGTGGTCACAATCTTTTTCATCCCCACAGCTAATGATGTAATTGGCAACCGTAAATGTCTAGGAATCCTATCAATGTTGCTGTTCTCTGGAAGAAATGTAACTCTCTTCCGAGTAACTTCTTTTTCGTAGATCGATGATTTTCGTACATTTTTCTCAGCTCCTATAACCATGCTTGAAAGCACTTCGCCAGTTCTCTGGTTTAGAATCCGGAGGACTCCATCCAATCCACCAACCGCTAATGTGGACGTGTCACCTGGCAAATGATGGACAGCATAGACGACATTAGGACTGACTCGGGTCTCCCACAGCGGCCTTTGGGTCCTGGCAAAAACAACGCACACAAAGCTTGTTAAAGCTACCAGCACATATACGCTATAAGAATAAGTCATAAAACTAATTAATATACCATCATCTACATAGAGGATATGCTTGCATCAGAATTTTCCTACTGTCCCAATGAAATTTTACTTATAGGTGCAATGTTTTCACAATCTATGAAAATGTTATATTGAAAGCTTGGATGAGCTGAATAATCGGGCGATAAATTAAAAAAACTGAATAAAATAAAAGAAAAATGGACATCCCTGCCTAGAAGGGTTGATGCCCTCCTCTTACGTCAACACCCTGCCACCCATCAGCAGAGCAGGCGAGAAGGAGAGGGGGACTAACCGCACACGCCAAACAAAGGGATGTGACACCCTCCTCTAATGTTAAAAATGACTACTGACAGGCAGCATCAACAGGGAAGGGGGTTTTCGCAACCCCTTCACCCACTGCCAGTTGGGAGCAAACAGGGAGATGGAGCGATGCCCCCCTTTTTAGTTTCTTTGTTGTTCCTTATGTTGATGTGGATGAGACAGAAAACACAGACGCGTTAATTGCAGTACCATTTTAACTGTGAACATTTGTGAAACAACAAAAAGTGAAGGACAATGGGATGAAGAGTATAGTTAGTGGACGGATGATTGTGAAAATTTACGCCTAAAAGAACATTGTCTCTGACAGGAACATCAGCACTATTATTCCCATAACAGCAGGATGTTTCTTCCCCACACATCTCAGTCCCCACCAACCACACACTGCATGCTTTGCTAACAAACTAGCAACTTTGTTAAAACATCAAAGAACAAAGTTTTTTGTACACTTGAAACATTTTAACTAGTGTAAACTAAGAACAAAGCCATGAATTATCAGACAATAAAAAACTATAACGAAGAAGACATCAATTCATGTAGAAGTGAGAATGCATATGCAATTGTCCACCCTTTTGATAAGTATAAAAGTAATGGATTGATCAAATTTAATTAGCATGATAGGATAGGATAAAGTAGCCACATTCCCACAGCATCCCACATGGTTACTCAACAGGACAATATTTCCAACTGGGTAAAATAGAGAAGGCCATTTATTCTGGTAAATCTCCAGTCTACATGCATCACCAATGGTACGCTTAGAAAACGAATGACAGGCGCACCAAGATGGTTTATCTGCTTGTACAAGTAAATGACCAAGGATTTGGTATGAATAACTTGACACATGTAAACTTCAAGCTAGTTTAGAGTTAAGACCGACAATTGGTAATCTCTATAGGAACTACCATTTTAGCTTACTCTTGATTCCTAGGTTCCCTTAGTTCACCCCAAAAGAAAATGCAACGGCCAAAGATTAAATGAAACAAATTTCAAAAAGAAAATGATATGACTCAGGTAGAAAGCACATCTACAGGGAAACTACTCAAAACATTGCCTATCATATGCTATTGGCAATAATCTAACTGAATGGCATAATAATTAATAATGACATAAAACAATGCTCCCAGTAACAGATTTACTGATGGTTACATGCACTTTTGTTTTTGAGAGAGAAGATGGACTTTTGTTATAACCACTACTACCTGAAATCCCAACAATGGACATAACCTGAAGTTGAACCAGCAAAGAGCGAGTAGGAACCCATGTTAAAACACAAGCTTTTCATTCCTGTTGCAAAATAACAAATAATTTAGCCAAAGACCCCAATATGGTGGGAGAACATCGTATTCAATATCAACTTCCCATAATAACTAGTCAATTATATATTTTTTAAGAAATAACTAGCCAAACATTACTAGAGTACAGAACTAGCGATCATAATAACTACTAGGAAATTGACTTAAAGGGATCATCCTCATGCATAAAAATTGATAGATTGCAATGTTATGATGGAATGCATAGCACAACAAAATTTGTAGGTTGTACTCACAGGAAGTTTACTGTTTTTCATTTGAGATCATGATAGAACCAGGGTTCTCCCGAGTCCCGACCTCTTTATTGCTAAGGCTCACGCAAGTTTTTTCGTGAAAATGTTTAATTTTCCCTATTTGGTAGCATGAACTAAAATGGTTAACTGCAACGCTTTCCTGTTGTCTGAAAAAGATAGGCAGATTTTCGGAAAATAAACTTCAGTTTTTCAAATGGAAAATCAGTTTCTTCTCGAAAAGTTTTATATTTACCTTTCCAAGACTATTTTCTTTCATATCTGAAAGTCATATACCAAACATGCGAAAACAAATCGCTTTCTAAAAATTTAGTTTTCCAAGAATTCATTTTCCTCACTAATTTGTTTTCATAAAAAAACAAATGGAGCCTAAAACAAGAATCAAACCAAACAGGTTCCTACATTGTCTTTCTACCATTGTGCCCCTCATTAGGAAACTTTTTTTCTGAATTATAGTCAGCAAGAGTACCTTTGTTTAATAGAATTGTTATGTAAAGTTTCAAATGTCAGCTACTGCGTGGATCCTAGGGAAACGAAGTCAGAAGAAAATGGTACAAGAACCATGGATACATTTCTTGATATTGGATCTAGGGACAGTCATCATAACAAAGTTTACAAATCATTGATGCAATGGAGGCTGAGGGAAACATTTATTTGTGCTCTTGCTAGGTAAAAGTGTTAAATCATTCAGGATAGTAATGGGCCAACTTTCACTACATCAATGTGGAATTACCTTGAAATTTTATAGTTAATGGCCTGGTCAAACAACCTTAGAAGAACCTAATTCTCATATAAATTTGGTAAAATCCTTTTCTACTATATTTCTTGATCGTTATTAACCTATAGCCTGTTATGATATTTATGAAATATTGTTCATTTTCTGTCACTTCTTCAACTACACTGTTCAACTATTAACCAATATTCAAGAGCATGAAGTACTGGCTGATTTGTTAAAAATGTATTAATGGAATTATTTCTTCAAGAAGATATGATAACAAAGTGTTTAAACAGTCACCTGTGGGGGAAAAGGATGATCTTATGCATCCCAACCTTTCACCAGAAGAAAAATCTGCAACAGCTATATTTCCAAAGGTAGAGCCACAAAGAATCAACTGATCATCAACCAAATCCATGCAAGTAAGACGGCCAGAATGCATACTGCAAATTAGCAAACCCGTGATTGATGGAAAATGGAACACAGTTTTCTGTTCCATTTAAGAAACAAAGAAATGACTTGTAACATAAAGTAACCGACAGAGCAGACCTATTTATCTATGTTGAAGAACTCAAACTTTTGTGAAAATAGAATATCCTACTGGAAACAAAAAATATTGCAATATCTTTGGATAACCTAGCAAGCATGTCATTTAAATAGAACACCACAACATATTTATCTACTAGGTGTACCAGGTTATGTTACCTAATAATACGAGAACATGTTCCACTATACATATCATATACACATACTCTGCCATCCTCACAACCAACTGCAACTTCTGGATCAATATAACTGCAGAAGAAATGAAAAAAATATCAAACTACCAAAAGTAAATATAACATGACAGGTTGAGATTTTGTCGAGGGATGGAGTAAAGATTTAACACCAAACAAAGTAGAGGGAACATAGTAGATTTTGTTTTGTGAAAGAGTAGAATATATTGGTTGGATCTCTAACGTATGCTCTTATGTCTGACTCTCTAATTTCTTAACTTATAGTGCACAGCCTTATTGATGTTTTTCTATTTGTCCAATCAACACATTTAACATTTGGTCCCACCCATGGTCAAGGTCCTGACCTGTAGACGTGATCTAAGCATCTTTCTTATAACCCACTCCCACCGCCAACAAAAGAAAACCCCAGAAAAGAAGTTTTTAGTCATTACTCTAGTTTCTCTCAAACTTCTCTCCATAATCCATGTGAGCTATAGCAATGGCACATATCATCAAGTGAATGCTAGTGAGACATTAATATTAAAGTCAAGATGTTAGTGTATCTTGGTGGTCTACAAGCCAAGAAACTGGCCATGTATGAAAAGGAAGATCTGCGATACGATGACATGCTAGGGAAAGCAAAGATGAATCCTCTTTTTGGAGCAATTTAAAATCACAAGGCCTAAGGTCGGGAAAACATAAAAAGGTTGAAGAAATCTTTTTTTTTACCGTTACCTAGGACCACATCATCAGTCAGACTTCGGAATCTTCAACCAGAAACTACTCTACTGGTCGCTTGTAACAGTCTATCTGATTTGGAGATACATAGAATATATGATTTCTTTGTTTAGGATAGAATACGGGAAGTTCACACCGGCAACCTAGGAATTTGTCAACCTGTGCCTTTTCTGGAAAGTTTGCGAAGTGCATCAATGTGCGCTGACACAGAAGCAGCAGCAGTTGCTGTAATGAAAATTTACATTGTGTGTTTCATTGAAATAAGTATTAACCTCTTTTAAATGTTATAGATGCAAATGGAAACCTTATTTTTTCCATATGTTCAATATTACTTATGGCAATAGTTACTCGAGTGATTCAATGTGATTATCATAAACAACTCAGATATGTTTCCAACCAAATAACCACATAATTAAAAAATTCAAGTCTGATTAACAAATTGGCATCCAATCTCGTGACTATGTTCATTTCAATTTAGCCAACAGTAAGATAGCTTATTAGCTTATTTCTTGGAAATGTAAATATTATTTCTCACCGCATGCATACGCCACGACTGAAGATACCTTGACGTGATCGAGAGAAAGCTCTTTGTCCATGGCGCTTCCATATGCACACTCGATTACTAGTCAAACCTACAATCTAAAATTAATGGTATCACAAAAAAAATCATTAACACCCTAAGTACCTCATACTCAAAGTGTTAACTTGCATAATGATTGACATAAATTTTCATTGATGTACAAGATTCTTGAAGTACCTAAAACAAATGATTAGAACATTGTCATAGTACAATCATCAAGATCCTTATATTTGTCCACCTCCTACGGACAATGTATCTCATACCAAAGGCAGTGAAGTGACATCACAAGAATGAAAGCTTTAAAGTACAAGCCATAATTAAAAGGGCGTCTGTGCACTCACTCATGCAGAGAAATAAACATTCCTAAAACTAAAACAAAGAAAGCAAAGATCTCAAATGCTGATTGAAATTTATCAAAGGTCATGGATGACCATCACATAGCCTAAAGACAACAATATAAGCTTGAGTTAATTTTGTGAAAGGAAAGTTATAAAATGTATGTTATACAAGGAGTTATTAGAAAAAGGGAAACTCCAAAGAGGACATACTGAATATGCACTAAAATATCACATTTGGTCAGCTTCTGATATTGTGTAAAAAAGAATTAATCCCATCCTAATTTAAACCCATTTAAAACTAAGGAAGAGTCAGTTCCAACGATTAAGTTAATAATATTTTGAAGTTCTCTTATAGATTTGTCCAACTGGACAGAAGAACAGTGGATTGTCCAATAATTATAGAACCTCATCTCAACAATTGACGGCAGACACATATTATGCATACTGAGATAATGATACACATCAGATCATGACACCTATTGAATGAGAAACCACAAAAGGCTTTGAGATGAAGTTAAAACTGAAAGGTAGAGGAAAAGATAAACAGGCAAATAATGGGAGGGATGTGAAACATTGTTCCGTCTAAACAAGGCCGTATTAAACCTCACAGGGATTTAGCAATAAATCTGAAGTGGGTTCCTTCAGAACTGTACATTATCATGAGATGGATGGGCCAATCTTGACCTGAAATGTTGCAACAAGGGCTGGTGTTATGATAGTTCCAAAATTCTACCTTATATCACGAACACTCAAACTCTTTTTGGTGTGACTAGGTACTAGCTCGTTATAAGCCACTACCAGATCCCCTTTTATTCGTTGATTCATTACCAGATCCTTAAATTTACTACCAATTGTTGAACTTACATTTGTTTCTTCCATAACATAAATAACCTGCATTTTATTTTATAGAAACAATATTAACTTTCTTTTTTATTTAATAATTAAATATTAAATCGAATTTGAAAAGCATTCTCTGAAACATAGATAGGATGGGCGCTCTTGCGCAGGCGCTTCGGCAAGCGTCAAGATGGGCGCTCGAGTGGCCGCTTCTCTGAAGGGACACGGGGCACCGAAGGGGCTCTTAAGTGGCTTGGCTCCAAGGCGTAGGCCCTGTCTACACGGTGGGCGTCTTGGAGCAAGTTGGTCACAATGCGCGGGGCTGATCCCGCTATTGAGGCATGCACACCGAAATCAACAAAAATCCTTTGGAAATGAACTTGGCATAAGCAATTTTTGGTGTGGATGCCTCAATATTGATAAAAAGATATAGTGTTAGGTTGTGTTTCAAAAGTCAAAGAATTTTGGAAGAACGCCTTTGTCCCACGGGACCCATTTGCTAACTTTCAAGAAACCAAGGAAAATGAGCTATTATTCAAAGAATTCTTAGGCAAAAACAGTTTAAAAAATCTTTACCAAACACCTATCTAGCAAAAAGGAAGTCTATGCTTTTACATAAGCAGGGTGAGAAAGAAACCCAAAACGCACCCCTAGACAACCTTCTTTATGATCGGTTTTAAAGTGTTTAGAGCATAGATTTTGGTAAAGTATATCAAACCAATCCTTACAATCATTGGGTCATGAGCAAAAGGATTCACAATATTGAGGAAGATGATACCAACAGGGTGGGTGTTGGTTCATGTAGCAAGCAGCATGTTTGCGCTTAAGCAAGGTCACGAGTTCGATTCCTTGTGTGTAGAATATCCCCACTAGGAGCCTCACACTCCATAGTCAATCGTGTGATCCGGGGCGAACCAGATTAGCCGGGGGCTATGCTTCTGAATGCTAGGGTAGTAACCGGAAAAAAATTGAGGAAGATGATGCCTTCAATCCTTCCATAATAACTCATAGACTGAACTATATAAAGCACTTATACACATTCATAAATTAAGACACAAGCTTCAATACCAAGAAATCTTTCAAATATCTTTATACTACAAAGTAGTCTTTAAAATTGGTCAAGAGGCATCGCTCCACTGAGAGATGTATATGTTTTGTGTCCTCTGACTATTTGTTGAGGACTTGCTGGATCATAACCCAATATTTTGTAGCCATTGCAAGTCTCATTTCTTGGCGATCTCTTCCTCTGACCAATTTGAATCATGTTAAACTAGGTTCAAAAGCAAAAATAATCAAGAGAAAATGCATCCATGAGGTTATGGTTGAGAACAAGATTACAAACAAGAGCTCCATGAATCTTTTATTTTTAAGCCACAAGAGCCTCAATATCATGAATGAATCATGATGTTTGGTCGCATGGCTGCTCTATAAAACAACACTAACAAGTTTTTCTTTGTGAAACACAGATATACTAGAGGCCCTCCAGGCGGACCCTAAATCATAACCACATTTTAAATGCCTTAGAAGATTCATTTGTAGAGCTGTAAATGAGAAAATTAAGAAATATGGCAAACAATTGAAATGAAATAATGTTTCTGTAGAATCATGAGTTTACCTTGTTCTCATCAAAATCAAAATCGATTAACGGATCAACTTCAGGAAGAAGATACTGATCCAGGCAACTTAAGTTTTCTGCAGACCATAGTCGTACGACCTAACAAAATTTCACCTCAAAGCATTACAAGGATTGCATACAATACTAATTATCTGCTTGTAGTTTTGATTAAAACAAAATCAGACCAATACAATCCGAAACATACTCCAGCAGAAAACTAACCAAACGCCTAAAGCTCCATGAAATGGTAATGCATGGGAAGATTCGGCAGAAAATATTTCTCAATGACAATGTACAAATTTCCCTTAAGAAAGCCCTTTTCAATCACCAAAACATAGTATCATTTTGAACGATGCATATTCAATAATCTGGGAAGCATTAAATGTGAGGACTCATATATAACTCAGTAAGTGCACAATATACATGCTGAATAGCATGGACACAAAAGGAACATATTAATGCAGTAAACATATACAAGTATACTGGAAATCAATCACCATATACAGCTATGTAACTATGTAACTAATCAAAATGCCTATGGAATAAGATGTCTGGACGATTAGCACCTTGGCTAATCGCCCTTTTTCCCTTTCAAAAAGAAAAAAGTTAGCTTACGTGTGCATCTGCCTGAGAGCAAACTATGAAGATGAGGTGTCTTTTAACTTGATGAATAATTTAAATTGCTCACTTATTTACATAAGTGGATCAATTCTAATGCTTCTAAAGAGATTAACTACTAAAAATAGCACAATGAACATCAGAAAATTCCCTAAGTGATCATATTTGAGTAGTTCTAAACTACAGTAATGCATGAACTTCAACTATTATCGATTTAGAATCATGTCTTCATGTTCAGATAATCAGTAATTAGGGTGGACAAATAATTTCAAACGTCGAAAAGAAAAAACTGATGATTCTTTTTTTGAGAGGGTCAACTGAACTTTTTATCATCCTACATATGAGACTACCGAGCATAAAACCTCCTACCAAATCTCTATTCAAATTATCATTAATGTTAAATTTTATGACATTTCATTAACTTCTACTTGATCTTTGCATGGTTCGTCTTTTTTTGTTAAGGATCTTCGCATGGCTTGTTGCTGACAACTTGATTTTTTTAGGGTTGTTGCTGAGAACATATTTATCCATAGCACCATAAACTGACTGAAATAGCAAGTCTTGCATCTACCAATTTGTCGCCACCACTTCCTTAGTAGACATTTGAAGGTTTCCTTTAGCTTTAAGTGAGATAGGGATTTGCATCAGCTTTGCATCTAGGCTTTCCTAGTATATTGAAACCTTAATATTTGTGTACACATTTTTGTGATATATCCTTCTTATCCAGGTTTGGTACAGACTATAACGACAAAATGGGTCTTCAACGAAAACAATCTAGTGTATCATGCTGTAACAATGACAGCAAGGTCCACTCTAGGAAGTATGCACATAGCTTGAGAAATGCCAAATCTTGTATGGTATTGTTCACTTGATATATCATACTGAGAAAATATAAGCAATTTCTAAAATAATGAAGTTAACATGTACAAGTAAAACAGCAAAATATTCAATCGCATAGCACAAAGTAAACACCATCTCTCTATTTTTTTTAGAGAGACCACAACTCGATAACATAGAAATTAGCATAACAAATGTAGTAAGTACCGTATCTCCAATTCCTGTTAGAACAAGGCCTCTCTTCATACGACACAGATTTACCCTATAAGATATAAACACAACTCCATATGAAATCATGACGTAAATGTACAGTTACATTAAAACATAATATGGGAAAGTAAAAAGATTCATGTGATCCCGTTTTGTCAATGCTATATTATTATCACCGAACCATTATCCTAATATATTAGAATGCAAATGCAACCCATTTTTTAATAGGGGAAAAAGCAACCAATTAGAATGCAGATTAAGCTCGTAGATAAGTTCCTAACAAATTGCAGGTACTATTCATGAGCATATGAGTGGAATGACATACAAAAGTTCGGATATCGCATGTGTTCTGTGTGCAATGTCAGACGAGAACCTATCCCGCTTGTTCATCGAGTGCCTAGTTGTGAGGGAGGATTGGCGATGGACTTAGTGTGCTGGAGTTAATACTTCTACTGCAGACTTTTTTGGGAGGTTGCTGAGGTCATGCGGCATGTGTGGAGCTCAGTATAGAGACATCTACCAGTTGTTCCTTTGTCCATCCGATGTTTCTTTATTTTCTTGAAAGGACATAACATTTGTATAACGCATTACCCTTTTTTACTATAGTGGACATGAGATTGTAATTTTTGGGATTTTTGCACACTCATTGATCATCTTGATACTTACACATCTTTTTTTCCATACTTGTACATTTTCTCCTATAGTTGTAATTGAAAGACAATGACTACCACAATTGTGCAGTCATCCATTCCATCTTAAAAAATGATTGTCAGAATATGTGTGCTGGAAACTGGACTCAAAATTTAAGCATGGGGAAGTCTACATGCCTAGCTTTCACTATCCAGGAGAATATTGAGTGCGGGCCTAGCTTCGAGTGTTGTCAGCACCGTAGTTGGCATTCAACCTCAGGAAAGACCTTGTTAGGCACCTTTAAAGGCGCAATAACCGGTGGCACTAGTAGGCAGTAGCAGAAGCATAGGATTTGTGGGTACCAGGCAGAGGCAAGGCATCGAATTCCTCATCAAGCCTACCCTACCTCTGCCGTCCTCTGTCGTTTGATTCGCCAAGGGCCAGTGAAACGCCATATTAAAAGACTTTGAATGTCAAGACCTTGAAAGCAAGGAAGAGCCTCTTTCCATCCATAGAGTCTCTTCCTTATGCTTGCATTTTCAGCTGTCTTTCTTAACCTGGTTCTATCAAAGCAATCTGTATGAAAATTGTGGGTACCAGGCAGAGGCAAGGCATCGAATTCCTCATCAAGCCTACCCTACCTCTGCCGTCCTCTGTCGTTTGATTCGCCANTTCAATAGATCATTATTTGATCAATTTATAAGAAAAATCTATTGAACTCTATTTATATTCATTGTTATTATCAAAATTGTAAAAACTACTATTTTTAAATGATTAAAATATTTATTTGAGATCGTATAGGATCGGATAAGATCGTAAGATCGTATGACATAAATTAAGATCCTATTAAGATCTTACCCATAAGATCCTCACATTAAGATCGAGATCGGTGAGTGCCCTTAAGATCGTAAAATCGTAAGATCTTAAGATCTAGATCGAGATCTTGACAACCATGGGAACAACAGTTATATTCTAAAATAGCTTGGAAGTTATGATGTACCTGCTTGAATTCACTTTAGGAAAGGATTTCTTTCTCCTCAAAGTAGGTTGCAGCACGAACAAGTCGAGATGTTACGTCAATCGCATTGGGTGGGGCCATTCTCCCATTGGATCTCGTTTGTTCTTAACAACAATGTCTATTCATTTAAGTCTTCGGGTAGCACCACTAGATTTCAACAAGGTGGGAAAAGTAGGTCAAAGTTCACAGTTCAAAGTCGGAGAAGCAAGGCCCAGAGATCTTCCTAGCACTTCCTCCCCATTCTACGCCTATCAAGTTGAAGAAATGAATGTCTTTTGCTGGTTTACATTCTGAAGGTTGAAAGACCCTTCTCTTTTCCCACTAGATTTATACAGGCCTTGTGAGAAAAAGATTGAGATAGGACTTGCCATAGCCCGATTCAAAAGTAAAGCATTCCCCAGAAAGAAAATAAGGCAAAACCTGTCAAGCTATTGGGAGTTTGATTCCACACAAGGGCTACCTAGAGGCTAAGACAAACTATGCTATCCAGTCCAAAATAAATTTTGAAAACCCTTTTTTGAGGTCTCTCGACCGAGAAAGAAAGGCGATGCCTTTTCCAAGTGGTTTATCTTAGCGTGCTAGCTGCTGCTTTATTCCAAAAAAAAAAGTTGGCACCACGGGCTCTGTGACTAGTGGGATATTTCACTTGCAGGACTACTGGTTTCTCAATTTATATTATGTTAAATAAAAGCCTCCATATGTTGGGGGCCCTGCGATAATGTCAGGAAACAGAAATAGGGCGGTGATTACAAAAGCAGTGTCCAGCCAAAATGAAACTCACAGGCTCAGCCAAACTCCATTGGTTGAGTGTGGAAAGGCAAATCGAAGGTTTTGGCCAGGAACTTGGAACTAGTGAGATGCACAATCCCCATATTCGGGATCGGGTGGTCTCAAGAAGCATTGAAGAAGGAAGGGATCTACGCTTCTATTTTCACCCATGCTGAAAAAGAAGGATCAATAACTCGACGCACAGCCAAGGCTAGGGAAGCTCCCCAGAACAAACCAAAGCACCTGTACGACATTGAGGATGTACGGGATGACTCGAATGGGCAGATAGAATAGAACCTGTCAGTTACGCCTTTAGGATGCTACGGTGCCTTAACAGGTTCTTGATTCTCCTTCCAAAGTGGTGATGTCAACGGATTGGTAGGGCTTAACATTATTCATGTTTGGAGTAAATGAACTGGGAAAAGAAATGAAGGGTGATGCTTGTTAAACAAAACAGCATATGGGGCCCCGACGTATAGCTGTAGTTTATGTTGTAGCATCGGTTATTGCTCATGACCTTACTTCAGTCTGATTGAGCCGGTGAGGGGCAATAACAGGAAATCATACTGGCTCAATGGTTCAAAGGGCTTGTCCTTCCGGCCGGCAACAAACACTCGCTCGGAAAAGGGTTGGCTAGTTCTGTCATCCGAATCAAAAGCATTTGCATGGATTTGAAAGTGCATGTGAGGCAATTTCGTGTCGTTAGGGCTTCAAAGAGGGGTACCAGCTTTTATACGAAAACATTGTATCAGCGATGGAGTGCTCCCGCGGTGTCTGTCAGACCAAGATGCAGAGAAGGTTATTCAAGCGACCCATAATGTGGCCAAGAAGCAGCCAACTGACTGTCCCTTCAACCCGACCCTTATTCGCTGTAGTCACAAGGTCTTGGAACCGCATGATGAGTAATGGATGGGATCATAACTCTTATGTCCATGTTGGGATGATTGTAGGTTAATACACCAATACGATAAGCTTTTATTATAGGGAATCTACAAGTTTGATGTAAGTTTAATCGAAATGATCTAGGTATGTTCCTTGTTAATTGGATTCTATAAAATTAAAACAAGGATATTTTAGAAGGTTTAGAAGAAGGATTTTCAAGGATCTTTTTTGAGATTTTTAACTCCTACTATTGCACTTGTGCATCTTGGTTTTACACACTTTGAAAATTTCGCCACAGATTAGTATAAGTGGTTGACTCTTTCTCAAAATAAAAAATACAAGTGGCTGACTGCCCTAAAAAAACTACAAGTCATTACTACCCTTTTTCTTGAAGGGTGTCTAGCCAATGACTAATCGTGTAATTATCCTTTTCTTTCTCAAAAAAAAATTAGTCATCGTTTTCTCTCGGAAAGAAAAGAACATTGTTACCTGTTAAATTAGATGTGCTACCAACAATCCTAAAAGCTTAAGCCTATAGGAAGAGCAACATCTTTATATTTATATTCTTAACACTCCTCACGTGTGGGCCGCTGACAACTTTAGTCTAGCCCAAAGCCCAACACGTGGACAACTAAGGGAGGAAATTAATTTTTAATATGAGCAATATTGAGGTTTGAACTCAAGACCTCTCGCTCTGATACCATGTTAAATTAGATGTGCTACCAACAATCCTAAAAGCTTAAGCCTATAGGAAAAGCAACATCTTTATATTTATATTCTTAATATTACCTTTTCAAGATAAGAATTTCAATGAAAAACAAAATGTTGTCTTCTGTTAGAAAATTGAAGAAATTTTGAGAAACAGGAATAAGATCCTCAGGAATATTTCCAGAATGTAAATAAGCAGTAGTCTCTGAGTGAGCTCCAAAATAGGCTTTCTTTCATGAAACTAAGTTCTGTATTGGAGAATCACGACCGCTTTCGGACATAATTGGATATGATAATTTTTTTGTAGGACATTATTGTTACTCAATGTAAACTCAGTCTACCTCAATTCAAATTACAGTATATTTAAAGAAATACCAGTAACCACAAATAATATTCATCAAGTAAACCATCTTCTAACAAAAATATATGTTCTCAATAATTGTAGCTTGACAATTGAAAATATGGATCAACAGTTTCATACAAAATGAACAAGGAGCCTACCTCTCATTATGTCCATTCAACTGATAAACCTTGGCTATTCCAGCTGAAAAACCCAACTTATGTTCTTTCATTGCTAGTTCTTTGAAGTATGTCTTCCATGATGCTTCTAATGCATCTGACTTAATTTTCTTCAAGTCTGGATGTCTTTTGTAATATAATTCCTTCATGAAAGAAGATGTCTGGATTATGTTGTTCCTAGAAAACCACAAGAAACAAACAATCTGTACAATTGTAGCATTAAGAGGTTTGCATTTGCAAAATATTTTATAAAGGGGAACTGCAAAACATTTTACAGTAAATAGATTTGTCACTGATTAATATGCCAAATAAAGAAATGAAAAAATTATGCAATATCATTTCTTCTGGTATAGAAGATGGACTAAGAAGTGTAATGACCTTCATACCATCTATTTTTAGAGTGCTCCCTTACCAACTTTAAATGCAAAACAGGAACTAAACATGCAATGAGGCACCTTATGGACCTGTTCATGACTTGATTTGAACAACATAAATGTAAAAACATATATGTGCATGGATATGCCACTTAAAACATTAGCATCCAACATATTTGATTAGTAAATTATCTTGAACTCATTTAGCATCATTATTTATAAGGTGCCTTTAGCATCATCAGAACGTTTTCCTCTTTTTCTTTAAGAAAAGAAAGGATTGTATTTGATGTCGTAGTCATCCGTATTTATTCAGTAATTGCGGAACCTAATCCGAACTACGATCTACATTGTCATTCGAAAACAATTTTGTTTATTACATTTTACTAACCATGAACAATCTACTTCGACCTTTTTTGTCAAACACTCTCTTCAAGAATTGGCAGTTCAAGGCTGTGCTTTCTGATTGGAGATGCACTAAAAGGTCAAAATGTTCAGTGCTTACGCCCCATTTTGTCATTGGCGTTCATGACTTTGCCTAAGGATGTGCAAGAGGACGTTATATAACAAACTGAGATAGTAGAACATATCTCTATGAGCTAATGCTGCTTCTTATGTATGACATATTAACTTCTTCAAAATCTTTATCAATAAATGTATCTATTTTTAAGGTGGAAATATGTGTATGCATTCAATTCATAGTAATTCTGTACATTCCATGCTCCCAGGGAAATACAGGCATAGTATGCCTGATTTTTAATGGGATATTAAAATGCTTGCCATATTTGTAAACCAAAAAAACTTGGTATACCCAAAACTGAAGACATTCAAATTAACTTGGAATAGTTATCAAAATTTCACGAGGTAGCTAATCCTTTATATTTCGAAATTTCTCCTAGAACTTAGCACTGCGACGCTCTTCCATACCAGAGTTAACATGAGAAATGTACTGAACATAAAATATTCAAGCTGGAGGACAAAATGAGCAAATACTGATTTCAAAAGTTAGGGATTCTTTAACTGCATGCTTGCCCAAGAAACATATTTTTGCATGTAAGATCATTAAATCACTACAAACGGAAATTTACTATACAATATCTGCGACTCCAAGATAAAGTTCTTATTATTGCCACACAGTTTTGGTTTGTTGCCTTGACACAGGACAACGATAGGTTTCTCAGAAGCGCATGAAATATGAGAAGGTAAACATGACGAGCGATCGAAGGGTAAAGTGCATGGAAAAGCAACCAGGACTTGCAGACCGCTGAGCAGCGGAAGATATCAAAATGGTCGAGGAGGGCGAAGATGGCGCAGAGGAGGTCGGCACCGAGCAACTGAATGGAGCCGCCGCCGGTGATCGAGGCGGCTGAGCTCCGCCGCTTTCCTGTGTTCCTGCTGCCGCTGCCGCTTCCGCGGCCGACCTCCATGAATCGGCGGGCATCAACCGGGTTCGATGACGCGGCTCTTTTCATGCTTCCGCCGGACGAGGCGGTAAGCGCCTCCGTCGGTAATTAATTACGGCAAAGTGTGGAAATATGGTCGAGGATTTTTACCACTAAACGGTTCCGAACTCGGCCCATTTAACCTCTCCAAGGCCCAAATTCAGACGCTTGAGCCTCCAACTTTTAAATGGATTAGTCTCCATAACAATATTATTTAAAAATTATTAATATAGACTTAACAATCGTCATATAGATAAGCGAATGCCATGCCACGAAACTTTATATTTGACAGAAAAAATCTAAAAATATATATTTTTTTTTTTACATTTCTTTTATGCATTGATAAAATCAATCAATGTTTATATTATATTTAAAAGAAAATTAATGTTCCGATTCTTTTTCATAATATTTTAAAATTGGGGCATCTGATTATCCTAGTGGCATGTAGTGTCAATCTTTAACATTTTTTTTTCAATGAAATCATAAGGGAGCTATATTTGTAATTAATATAAAAGTTGATGAATAAAATGAAAGAACTAGACGGTCAACTCCCTCACAGTCGATCCAAAGTTGCATTGAGAGTCCGTTAAGAAAGATGTCGCTCAACCCACCTCCTCCTGACCCTCCGCCTTCGGCTCCTTCTCCTTCCTCTCACCCAAATCCCTTGACCTCTCCTCCCAACCTCTCGAGCTCTCATCCTGGCCCCTTGCTACCAAATCCACCTAGGGAAACATGGGTGAACATTGTTAGGAATAGCTCCCTCCCTTCCCAAACAGCATCAGCGATAGGATTCCCCTTTCTCTCAGAGACTCTACTTCAGAAACTGCAGAACTCTATAGATGAAGAGATCATCATTCCTAAGGAGGATGTCACTGAGCGAGCCACGGAACTTGTTTCTTGTTTAATGAGCCACTTCATCAGTTCTTCCATCTCCACGGAGCAACTCAGAAGCGAGTTACCGAAAATCTGGTCCCTTCTCTCCCCCCTGAAAATTATTGAACTTGCTAACTCCTTGCTTTTCCGATTCTCCAACCTTGCAGAGAAGGATAGTGTGCTAACGGAAGGTCCATGAGTGATCGAGGGCAACATCTTGCATGTTACGCTGCCAAAGCCTTACTTCCGCCCTTTCCGGGAACAAATTACGTCCTCTCCAGTATGGATCAAGTTACTAGGTCTCGCGTATGAATTTGCAAACAAGACTAGCGTCCTGCGGATTGCAGCACGGTTCAACACTCCACTCAAGGTAGACGAGCACACTACCAGGTGTGAACGGAGTAAATATGCACGCGTCTGTATTGAGATGGACTTCACTCAGCCGATTAAACAGGGGATCTGGATCAATGCACCGGATGATTCAAGGGTTTTTCAGCAAGTTCTTTATGACAATCTTCTCAAGTTCTGTTTTTACTGTGGTAAAGTAGGTCATATCATTTCGGCGTGCTCGGATAGACCGGAATCTCTACGAGCAAGGGACCTCTGATGTATGGCAATTGGATACGCTCGAACCAATCTCGTCGGCGGCAACCTCCGATGAACAAGAAAGCGTCAGGGCCGATGGTGACGGCGCATGAAGGTGGACAACAAACCCTAGCGACGTCAAATTTGGACCCTCCGATGGATACTACGATTGCTAGCCACTCCAAGGTGAAAACAGCATTATCAAACCAGCACGCGGAAGGGCACGTGACCCTCGGTGATGTTTCATATACCGAGATGCATAAGGGCGTAAATCACGAGAAGAACCACGTGACATCGTCAGCCCCCCCCCCCCCACTTCCTCGACGACGGACCAACACAGAGAGAAAAATCCTCGAGCCGCTTCCTCAGCAAAGGCGATGGACCATGACGCTCTAGCAGTTCAGGTCGCAGCAAGGTTTCTCTCGGTGGAACAAGAGGACGACTCATCCCAAATGGACCCGGAGACAAAACATATGGACCCGGACCTCACGCCCTTTACTAGGGTTGAAAAGAAGAGAACACGGAAAGCAAAAAAGTGTTTCTCCCAATCACCCCCAACTCTGCGGTCTAAGAGGCCGCATGGTGGCAAACACAAGGTTAGCCAAAACTTACTCTCCTCCAGCTCTAACTCACACCTCCCTCCTGTGTAGGGACACAACATAGAGGAACAGGCGGCCATCCTGTCCGACACTCTAGACCTCTAAGATGAAGATACTACTTTGGAATTCTAGTCATAGTAGAATCCCATACTGACAAACTCAAATATGAAAAAAGTTATCAAACGCCTCGGTCGGAATTGGCGTGGTATATTCCAAGAAGGTTCTGGTGCGGCAGGGGGCATTATACTCGCATGGCGCTCACAGGACTATCGGGTAACCTCGCTCCTTATCTCATCTCAGGTTCTTCATGCTATGGTAATCATTGGCAACTTCTCCTTCCTACTATCTTGTATATATGCTAGTACTACGCCCCTTAACCGCGACAAATTTTGGAAGGATCTTAGTTCATTAGCCTTAGATGACATCCCTTGGGCCTTATTAGGAGACTTTAACTGCATTATTACACCTGAAGATAAATTAGGATGTGCCCCCCTTTAGATTAACCAAGTCAATTAGAGCCCTAAAAAACCTGATACAACATCAGGGTCTTGTTGATGTCCCCCTTCAAGTTATGCACTATACCTGGTGCAACAATAGGTCAAGCAACGCTAGGATTCTGTGCAGACTTGATAGGCTCTTGATTAATAAACTTTGGTTAGAAAAGTTTCCTAACTCATCTCTTGAGACACTTCAAAGATGTGCCTCTGATCATGCTCCCATCATATTCAATACAAATGACCAAACTAAACATCATCCCCGACCTTTTAGGTACGATCACTTTTGGTTTGAATACCCTGAACCTAGGAAAATAATTCAGGAGGGAATGGGTAAAAGTGAGCCACTCCACCTCTATACATAATGCTTTGCATGCTATCAGACAAAAAACAACATACTGGAATAAACATAACTTAGGCAAACTGGAGACCAAAGCTCAACTTGAAACAAGTGATCCAGATTTTAGAACTTAAAAATGTAAGAACAAGTCTTAGTGATAATGAATTGGGCAACCTTAGGTCACTTTACAATCATTATGCAGCTATTCTTAGGCAAATTAGTATAAAATGGTGGAGCAAATCAAGGATCAATTGTCTTAAGGATGGAGACAGAAACTCCAAATTCTTTCACCTGAGTACAATAATTAGAAATAGGAGAAACCAAATATCTGTCATCTGGGATAACCAAGGTAGGGCTATATCCAAAGAGGAAGACATTAGGAACTCTTTTCTAACACACTACAAGAAACTTTGGGAAACAGACCCCTCATCTCCAGTAGGTATCACTTCATGGCCTTCCTTGCCTATCTTGAACAACTCATATCATGCCTCTATTACTTCTCCTGTCACTGGTAAAGAGATCAAGGAGTGCTTATGGGCACTGCCTGCTGGCAAAGCCCCTGGGCCAGATGGTTATACCATTGAATTTTATTAGAGGTACTGGGACATTGTAGGCGTTGAGATTACCAATAATATGTTGACCTTCTTTGAAACTGGTGTTTTACCAGTTGAATGGACAAAAACAACCATGACTTTTATACCTAAAAAGAACAACCCTAAACTTATTACTGATTATAGACCAATATCTCTTTGCAATATTTTGTATAGAGTCATAGCTAAGATCATCGCTAACAGACTCAAACTAGTACTGGAAATCCTTATTGACCCTGCATAATCAGCTTATGTGGCAAAGAGATCCGACATGATAATATCCTGGTTGCCCAAGAGATTGCAGACTCAATGAGATCATGGAAAAGAAAACACCTAATCCTTAAGGCTCACATGGAAAAGGCTTTTAATAGGGTTTCCTGGTCTGGCATTCTGAATGTCCTCAATAGTATGAAATTCCCAATTCAATTCAGAATATGGATTGAATCTTGTATCACTTCCCCCTCCTTTACCTGTTGTATAAATGGTGTCTCATCATCAACATTTTCCAGTAGTAAGGGTTGTTGAATCTAGGATCCCGAGAATGTTTTGAATTATCACAAATTTGTAAGTGAACTCATTCTGTACTAATGAACTTATTTAAGCTAATTTCTGTAACATGATATAGACCTGAGCTAAATGAATGGACGACCACTGCACACGTAATACACATCATGAAGAACCATCTATGTGCAGTGGGCGTCCTAAGGATATAAGCGGTCGACCAGTAGCAGGAGGAGGAGGAGGTCATATGAGCATAAGTGGAACACATACGGTCGACCAAAGATATGGAGAGGTCGACCAGTATAAGAATATAATGTATATGGAGGAGGAGGGAAAGACGGTCGACCCAAGATATAAAGAGGGGGACCGGTAATGAAGGAGAGTGGAGGTTCAGAGGAAGACCGGTCAATCAGAGATGAAGAAAGGATGACCGGAGGAAAAGGCCGAAAGGAGAAGGTCGCCCGATGATTGATGAATG
>LTAE01005760.1:21614-42278 GCA_001647135.1 Pontederia paniculata | reverse complement strand
TCTCTCTCTCTCTCTCTCTCTCTCTCTCTCTCTCTCTCTCTCTCCTCCCCCAGATCTTAAGGCAGTCTTTGATGCTTACTTGCCTTTCAAGGTACTCCTCCTTGTGGTCTATCGTCCTAATTGGTTTTTTTGGATCCATGTTGCATATGCTTGGGGCCACAATATTCTTATCATTTTAGCTAGAATTAGAATTTGTTGGGGGCGAATGATTTCAGTGCCCCACTGTTCACAGCAAAAAAAGGTCACTGAACTGATCCCTACATACACAATTCAAGAGCATGAAAAAGAAGATTTTTTTTAGTTTGTCTAAGAATTAACTCTTTTCAATGATGAATAATTTTTTTTATATTCGATGTATTCAACTTTTATGTGTACCCTGTTTAGATTAAAATAAAAATATTTCTGCACTTATGTCCTTACCGGGTCATTTGGTATGAATAATTTAAATAAATTATTGAATATTTAAATTAAAAAGCTTAGGATTCATTATATTATCATATTTAATTATAATATATTATCAATAATTTATAATTAAGATAGTGGTGCCTTTTCAAATTATCATTAGATACAATGTATTTTGATAGAATTATTCATTCAATCATACTTATTATAAAATAATATTATTCAACATCTTCTTAGTTTTTTAATATTATTTTATGAACGATTAATAATAAAACTTTATATATTTTGTCCAAAATCACTTTTCTATTTTTTACTCTTTTTTTAATATAATATATTACTAAAATATAGTATTTTTAGGGTATTTTAATATTTTTTAATTAAATAATTTATTATATTAATGATGTTATTGATTATTTATAAAGTGATAATTAATTTTAATGATGATTACTAATTAATAAAAATGGGAATGTGATCCCTTCCTAAACAAAGGTGAAAAATGGAAAATACTCTTTTCTAATAAATGTTAAATAGGAGGTTAAAGATTATCTATCTCTCCATAATGGTTTGAATGCTCAAACAAAAGAAAGATTAAGGCCGTTGTGGTGCCCGGCCATGGATGCCAATCAATTATCTCGGGCGACATGAGATTCGATCTTTTACTGTGAAGAGATCACACGATAATTAACGATGAGATTTTTGTCTTTCTTTTTGACGCATGCTTCCATCCGATGCTGAATTTAAAGATCACCCATCAAATCCCATCTATATGTTTGTCTGAAGAATCCCATGAAACATCTATTAGATTTAATCTCCCCACCCCAATCAAATGCTGTAACATTTCTCATACAAGTAAATAAAATTGCATAAGAATTTCCTTTGTCAATGTCTAAAAATCTTTACTTTTCCCTTTGTATGCCATCAGAGAAAAAAAAAGTAAGAATGAGACAAGGAGTTTGTAGCCATTTAAATAATAATAACTCATTCTCTTAGTCCATGAACACAACTCATATTCTCTAATATTGAGCGTTACACACATATTTTATTCACTAAGCATTTATGTTTCGACACTTTTAACTAGAATGATTAAATAATAGAGTTATTTTTGCTAACATCTCCTGTAATATAATTTTTTTATGAATAATTTTAAACTATAATTTTATCGATTTTAGTTCTTAAGCTATTTTCACTTTGATATTTTAGTCCTCTGACAATTTATTTTGTTAAAGTTAATTTTTTAGATATATTAAATAACACTTATACCCTTACGTAAAAAAATTAAAATATTTTTTATTTTTATTATTTATTAATTTAAAACAATACCCTTTTGCTAATCTTTTATTAGATTAACAAAATAAGTAATAAAAGATAAAAATTATTTAAAATTTTACATAAATGTTCAAATGTCATTTAACAAATATAAAAAAATTAACTTTAAATAATAATAATAAAGTCAAACGTTAGGACTATGATTGGTGAAATTATAGTTTGAAATTATTCATGAAAAAAATCATATTACAATAGGTGTTAACGAAAATAATCTTGAATAATAATAGCGTACTAGATACCAAGATAAATGCACATAAGCTATTTTCAAAATTTTCATTATAATAACACATTATTAATAAAAATTCAAGTAATAAATAGTTGAAGGGAATGATAAAAGGAAAACAATAGAATTGTTATGAGAAATAAGTATTTCAGTTTTAAACTCCTGTAAGAAACATGAAGACAGTCAAATAATGTTTTTTTTTTCTTTTGGATGAATGCAGGGAAGAGTTTGTCTTGAACAGCAGAGTGCAGTCGGTGAATCGACAGCAAAATGGGGAGGGAACATGTAGACCAAGCAAGCCGAGGATTTCGCTCATTCTTTGCCCAACATAACAGAGAAAAAAACGAAAACTATGTACCTTCCACAAAACAAAGAAAAATAATGGATCAACACATGGCAGTAAATAGTATCATATTTGGGTGGATGAATTTTTTTGTTTCATATCCATGTCCAAAACTACTTTGTTATTCAAATAAAAGAGCAAAGAGGAAAAAAAAACAATATTTCTTATTCAAGCTTATTCTTTACTACAACCAAATACCAAGACTTTACAGAGGAGATGAGAATATCAATGAACATCCAAAGAAATTATTGATCAAATGCTAAATGAGTCATAAATTTAAAATTTGATGATTAAAAATATATTTGACATAATATCAATAAAGTAATGCACGATACATTTATTTTTCTTAATGTTAATTGAAAGGGAAAATATAAAAGGAAACTCATAAATAAATAATTACCTAAGGATAATTAAGTTAATAGTGAAAAAAAAAGAGAACATATGTAACTGAACCTACAATTCTCTGCTGCTTATCAGAAGACTTAACTATTCTGACAGTTTAAATGAAGCCAATAATAATTATTGTACAGGAGTATAAGTTTCCAGCTAAACAGTGGACGCAAATGTCAGATAAAGATATTTTTTTTAACTGAACCAAATGATTCATTAATCTTCGGTATTCTAATACCTACAATTCCCTCTATACCAGAAGAAGAATTAGCTATTCCAGTAACAATAGTTATTTGTACAGGAATAAATAAATTTGTTAAACTGATAAAATACAAATGGCAGTAAAAGTTTTTGTTATCTGAACAGAACAAAATAAAAAGAAAAGCTTCTGATTCCAATAGGTGTCAAAATCTACTGGAAGTACTTTTATATAAAAAAGAACAAGAATAGTTTACTCAGGAAAAGTTGAGAGGGAGGGTTGTAGTTGCAGTAGAAGCACAGCAGTGTGAGCAAGTAACAAAAGTGGCCATCTTTGGATCCTTTCCAGTGGCTCAAGCTTTTGCTTTGCTTTGCTTAGCTTGCTTTTAAGTGGTGGCCACCTAACACCCATTCCCCCATTATTATCTCTCTCTCTCTCTCTCTCTCTCTCTCTCCACTTTCTCTCTCCTCTCAAGTGTCAACCTGAGCTGGACAGAGCTGAGAGAGTATAAACACAGAAGTGGAAGGATTAAAAAAAAGAGAGGAGAGAGGGAGGAAGTAAAATAAGGTATAAAGGAACAGCAAGACAAAGAATGAAAAGGAGTTGGCACCAGAGATAACAGTAACTTGTATTAGACTACGACCACTGCTGCTACTCCTAACCATCCCCTTCCATCTGCTCCTGTCTCCATAACCCCATTCTTCCCCTCCAATGTCGCCCATCAAGTCCAGACCCTGAGAGATTTAAGAACAGTGAGGGGAGCATTTGGTAGGGGCTTCCAGAGGGGGAGGAGGTGGTGGAAGGGGGAGGAGAGGAGGGAGGAGGAGGAGGAGGTCTGTTTTTTTTCCTATTTATGTTGTTGTTGTTGCACAAAGAACCTGTCTTTTTCCATAGTTCCTGTCAGATCTGATCGTAGATTCTGCATTCCGGGAACCCGCATTCTACTCCTCCTTTCTATTCTGTTTCCTGGTAAGGAAATCTCCCAATGGCTGCGTGTTTTCTCATTTGCCATTTGCATGTTTTGGCGTCATGTTGATTCGATTGTTTTGCTCCTTTTCCCCCTTTTGACACAGTTCTGATTCAAGGCCTTTGTTCTAACAATTCTGCGCTTTTGGTTTTTCCCAGAGAGTTCAATTTGATTTGGTTTTGCTTCTTGATGGCTCTACAAGTATCAAAATGTGTTCTTTCATCAAAACCAAAGTTCCCTCTCCCTTTAAATTACTCTCTACTTCCCTGTTTTCCACCTTCTGTGACTTCTAAATCTTTCGTCTTGCTGTGCTTTTTAATCGCCACAAATTTCCAATCAAACGAAGACTATATAAATTTTCCACCCGCAATCTCGTCGATGTCTCCGTCCACATCTCCTCCCTGGTTTCAACTCAGTGTCTGGTTGAGAGATCTCAGATTCTTCTTCTGCTGCCTCCGAACAAAAAAAAAGTTCAAATCTTTCTTCAAAAGGAAGCTAAAGTTGCATGATATGATGAACTGGTTGTTCTTAAACTATTGCATAGTGTCAAATTGTTATTACTACTGTGTCACTTGATTTGTCCTCGATTCAGGTCGGTACGTTACCTGAAGAGATGGACTTCTGAGCTTACAGACTGTGCGATCGCCCCACTTATCTTAAAGAATCGCAACCACCTTTCCACCAAATTCCTCTGCCATGCCGCTTGTTTAGTGCCAACTTGCGTTCCTGCCCGCATTTTTAATACGTCGAACACCTAAACTTGTGCTTTCGCCAGGATGGCGAGATTACCTTGCCAGACTGCATTAATTCCTTAATCATGGTTGCGTGTCCCCAACTCCTCTTGTTTTTTTTCTTCCTGTTCTTCTTCTTCTTTCTTGTTGGACTCCGAGCTCTCTTTGAGTTGTGAAGGTGATCTTTCTTTTAAAAAGTTGTGAACTGAAGCAGATTTAGCTGATGCTGTGCAATTGCGTTATGCTGATTGTTACAGTGCTTGTTATGTGATCGATGAAATTACTAAATTAAAGATGATGGAGACTGGGATGATTTCTACTTGTGTTAAGATTAATTTACCTTTTGTTTTCTGGTACTGTTAGATTTTTGTTATTGTTTGAGAAAATTCGGATTTTTTTCTGATGCTTGCACCAGAGCCTTTCAGATTTAATTGCAAATATAATTGCTTTATCTTTGCATGTTTGGTGCTCTTTCAACATCTTGTGACACGAGTTCCTTTTCCCCTTCATCGTTCACACATCGTATGAATTTTCTTGTCGGCACTATTTGCCACTTTTTTATATATATATTTTTTATGTCTGATTTTGACAAGTTTTAACGACCTTTTACTTCATAGAAAGCGAGGTCTTGTGTTCTCATATTTGTGATATGTCATGGTACTTTAAACATGTTTATTTATGAGATGTTTGCTCATTAACCTCTTACTTCTTTGTGGTCTTTGTTGTAAAGTACGTGCCTTCTGTGTTCTCTTCATATCCCTGCCCCTGTTATTTGACAAAGTTGTTAAAACAGGCCAAGTGTTCTCTTCTGTTATTAAAATAGACTTGCAATACCTCACTTTGTTCCTTGTGCTCTGAGTGAAGTGGGCTTTGATGAACTATGAATACAATCAGTCCCAATATTTTTTTTTAAGAAACTGATTACTAATCAGTCCCAATATAGATTTGCATACATTATATGTACCTTTACATACGTAAACATAGTACATATGCATACACATTTTTTTATGATTCTCCTTGCTTCCACTTCTAAAAAAAATTCCTTGCTTCCCTCTTAAACAGTTTTCGCTTCTTTGTTTCCTGGCACTGCTCGGACAAATATAACTGTTGCTTTCAACAGAACAAAATAAAGATTGCTGGAATTTGTGATCACAGAAAGTTAGTACTGTCAATCCATATTGCAGGTATACGACACCATCTAATACATGTTAACATGATGTTTTTCATTCCTTCTCTTACACTTGGAGTAGAGCCCATTTGTTGTCATTATTTCTTTAAATAAGTTGGCTGTAAATTTTTGTTTTCTCTTCTTTGGAGTCAAGCGTTTGTGTAAATAATGAGATCTTAGACTCTTAGACAACTTAAACTATGCCTCTCATGTTGTCAGATATGTATAGACAGCTTTCTGTTCACCTCTTGAGTATGAAATGACAAAACTTGCACATGTGATGAAATTTTATTATATTGAATCATATAACAATCACATTTTCGTTAGACACGAGAGTTGATAGAGAACCATTAGTTTCCTGTAAAAAATATATTGATCCAGGTTTTCATTCTTTTGGTTATTTTACATGCTGTGGAAAGGAATGGTCTATAACAAATAGTCATACATTTATACTTGATGGTGATTTTTAACGAACAATGAAGAATATCAGTCTATTGCTTGTTAGTCACTATACACCCTAAAAGCAAAATCTTCTTGTAGGAAAAAGGACAAATATGCTCGTTAAAAGAGCAAAGGAAATTTGTATATTGTAGGATTAATGCATGCTTGATTGCATAATATTATGAGTATATATTTATCTTTTTCTCTAAAATGTTTGCAATTTGGTATTAGATTGTGGTACGCTGGATATGTTGTATGAGTACTATGGGTGATCTCAATTCGCTAACTAATTGGTATTTTAGTTATCTTTTATGTTTATTGATAAGATCTGTTTTTTCAGGTAAAGTTCTTAGTAGATTGATTTTAATATGGATAGAAGAAGTTGGCCATGGAAGAAGAAGTCATCAGAAAAAGCAGCTGCAGCGGCTGATTCTGCTGCTGCTGTGTCTAATTCTGCTGGAAATCAAAGTGATCAGGTTTGTATTTTGATTATCATGTCTTCTAAACAGATTTACTTTAGTGAGCGCATCTTAAAACCTGTTCCTAATTGTAAACTAACAAAAATCAAAGCCTATAAGTAAGGCTTTCTCATTAAATAAGAAGTCTAAGTCTTCACAAAGTTTTTCGAGAATTCTCTTTTGTCATAGTCAACTATCTCTTATGCAAACAAGGTTCAACATTGTATCTGGAATTCTCTGTTATCGTCTTTTATTCATTTCAATTTTAATTGTTTGTTTTTACTTTTTCGAGAATTGAACAGTCAAATTTGTTTTGTGAAGTTTATATCCTTTCTTTGTAGTCTTCTCCTTTAGATAAAATCTTGCTATATATTGAATGAGTTTGATTTCTTTTCAGGATGCTGCCAAGACTATAAATTATGTGCAAATTCCAGTTGAAACATATAAACATCTGAATGAATTGGAAGACCAAGTGAAGGTCTTGCAAGAGAAAGTATCTTCAGCACAAACTGAGATGACCAACAAAGAGAACCTAGTCAAACAACATGCCAAAGTTGCTGAAGAAGCGGTCTCAGGTATAGTAATGTTAGATATTAGATTGCTTAGATTTAAAATGTTCCTCAACTATCTGCACATGAACTAAACATTGTTAAAGCTTTTTAGCACTTTTTTTATCTTAATTCTAAGCATCAGCCAGATCATTCAATATGATTACATAACGGTGGCATGTTGTTTAATTTCTTATTAGGTTGGGAAAAAGCTGAGGCAGAAGCATCTGCACTGAAAAATCAACTTGAATCTGTCACCCTATTGAAGCTTACCGCTGAAGAACGAGCATTGCACCTAGATGGTGCTTTGAAGGAGTGCATGAAGCAGGTAAGGAACGTGAAGGAAGAAAGTGAACAGAAATTACATGATGTAGTCTTTGCAAAGACCAAACAATGGGAAAAGATCAAAGGAGAGTTGGAAGCAAAGTTAGCTGACTTTGAACAGGAACTACTTAGAGCTTCTGCTGAAAATTCTGCAATTTCAAGATCTCTTCAAGAAAGGTCAAATATTCTTATGCAAGTTAGTGATGAAAAGACACAAGCAGAAGCTGAAATTGAGCTACTGAAGAGCAATATACAATCATTTGAAAGAGAAATCAGTTCCTTGAAATATGAATTACATGTTGTTGCCAAGGAGCTTGAAATCCGTAATGAGGAGAAAAATATGAGTGTAAGGTCTGCTGATGTAGCAAACAAACAACATTTGGAAGATGTGAAGAAAATATCGAAGTTGGAAGCAGAATGCCAAAGATTACGTGGCCTAGTTAGGAAAAAGTTACCTGGTCCTGCAGCTTTAGCACAAATGAAGTTAGAAGTTGAGAGCTTGGGTCGTGATTATGGTGATAATAGATTGAGGCGGTCTCCTGCTAAGAATTCTAGTCCCAATCATTTTGCGGCTCCATCTGCTGCTGATTACGCCTTTGAGAACTTGCAGCAAGTTCAGAAAGAAAATGAATTTCTGACAGCACGCTTATTAACAATGGAGGAAGAAACAAAGATGTTAAAGGAGGCTTTGACAAATCGTAACAGTGAGTTACAGGCATCAAGAAACCTCTGTGCCAAGACGACAAGTAAGCTTCGCACTGTCGAAGCACAAATTATGGCTATTAACCATCAAAAGAGCCCACCTAAATCAGGCTTGGTCGTTCCATTTGGTACTACCTTGATTCAAAATGGCAGCAACCCACCAAGTTCAACCTCCATGTCAGAAGATGGAATTGATGATGAAGGAAGTTGCTCTGAATCTTGGGCTACTGCATTAATGTCTGAACTCTCACAATTCAAGAAGCAGAAACCTACTGATCAGTACAGCAAGACCGATAATTCCAGTAATTTGGAACTTATGGATGACTTTTTGGAGATGGAGAGATTGGCTTGTTTACCACGTGAGTCCAATGGGTCAATGGATATTTCAGATGGTTTAACTGAGAATGTAAAGTCTGAAAATGCTGACGCTTTGTTAGCTGATCAAAATGATGGAGTTAACAAAGAACAAGGGCTGGTATCAGAGATTTCAGGCAATTCACCTTATTCTACTGAAAAACATTCTGAAGGAAAGTCTGTATCAGAGAAAAATAATTCACAATTCATCAATCTCAAGTTAAGGATAGCTTCCATTTTTGAATCCCAGGAGTCAGACCATGATGTCGGTAAACTTTTAGAGGATATTAGACATATCATGCAGGATACACAAGAAGAGGTACCTCAGCATTCTGTAGGCTGTATCATTGAAGAAACTCATTCTACTAATAAAAAACAAGGTCAGGAAGACATGGAAGGAGTACGAGATGATGATAGTTCCCTTAAGAAAGATCATGATGCCAATCACATATCAGATCAAGAATTGCAGAATGCAATATCCAAGATTCATGATTTTGTTATGTCATTTGGTAAAAAAGCTGCAGAAATGCAAGATGAGTTATCTAATAGTCCTTATCTATATGAGAAAATACAGAAATTCTCTTCTGTTGTCAAGGAAGTACTAAGTACCAAGAGATATGTAAATACATTTATTTTCATGCTATCCCAGATCCTCTCTGAAGTCAGTGAGATGGGACATAGTATCTCCAATGACAAGGGCATCGAAGGGGAAAGTAACATCTCTGATTGCATAGATAAGGTAACATTGTTGGAGAATAAAGTGGCACAACGTGAACCACGACAAGGGAGTTTCTTAGGAGCTGCTTCAACATTTTCTCGTTCTTCCTCTCATCCTGAGATTGATGGACCAATTAGTGACAACTTTGAAGTAAAGCCCACAATGCAAAGTTTCTCCTTGGAGGAGTTTGAACAGATCAAAATGGAGAAAGAAACCATGGAGATGGAATTTGCTAATTGCTCCGAGTTATTGGAGAAGACAAAAGTTCAGCTGGCTGAAACTGAACAAAACCTAGCTGGGCTTAGATCCCAATTAATGGCAAGTCAAAAATCAAACAGTTTAGCTGAAACACAACTAAAATGCATGGCCGAGTCCTACAAGTTGCTTGAACAGCGTGCACAAGAACTAGAAGCTGAAGTAAACCTGTTACGCATGAACTTACAAACATTAAATGAAGAACTTCAGGAAGAAAAGCGCATTCATCAAGATGACCTGGAAAAATACAAAGATCTTCAAGAGCAGATAGAAAGGTTTGCATTCTAATCTCCAAAGTCCAGATCTGAACTATAAAGTTCAGATCAATCATCTTTTGGTTTTAGTTATATCTAGCATGAATCTTATTGTGTTGCTTTCTTTTGTTACAATTATTTATTTTGCTTGATTGTTGTTTCTGCAGGACCCAAAAATGTTCAGATGCTGATATTGATATGAAGACAAAGCAGGTAAGAAACATGCAGTTGATGAGGAGTTTTAAAGAAAATATAAATGTTTTCTTGTAATGTAATGCTGATGTTGTCTGATACTGAAGTTTTCTTCTCAGGTTTAACATCAATTCTCCAAATATGATGCTCAATACCTACTTATTTTTTCTCTCTAGTCTTTAGCTTGTATACGACACTTGCATGGGACCTACTCTTTTTAGCCATAGTTTTGATTGATTAAAGTTGAAAATTTTCAGAGGTTAAAATCCTAATATAGTGCTGAATTTTATTTTTCTTTGAACTTCCTTGCTTTGATAGCCGACCCCACTTAGTGGGATAATGCTTTGTTGTTGTCGTTGTTGAACTTCCTTGCTTTGAGCAAGTTGTTTTATGTCAACCCTATTGCCACAACAAGACGAAAGGGCCTTGAAGAAACCAATCTTTAGATATAGATGACTTGATATGTTCCGAACTCCAGTCAGTATTAATGCCTATTTGCAAGTTTGACAAGATATGCCCAATCAAACAAATGAAATTTCTAGTTAGAAAGCATGATGATTAATCGAAAGATTTGAAAGACAATTTGAATCACTTTGGCATGTATAAGTATAATGCTGATACTTGATTCAATTGCATGTTTTTAAACATCCTTGGCATCTTTGGGTTTTTCAGGAGAAAGAGATAGCAGCAGCAGCGGAGAAACTTGTTGAGTGTCAAGAGACCATACTCCTGCTTGGAAGGCAACTACAATCACTGCGTCCGCAAGCAGAAGCACCAGATTTCTCCCCAAACCACAGGTTTCTGGCCAACAATGAATTTCCGGATGAGATCCCAGGTCCTAGTGGCTTAATTCATGGGCCACATGCTCCAAGGCACTCGACAGAGGCTGAAATTGATGTTACTGACGGCTTTTTAACTTCAAGAACTGGCGAAGAATCTCCCGTCGATGGATATAATTCTCAAATTAGCCCATCTGACGCTGAAACTGCTTTTCCAAGTTCACCTGTCGGTTCAAAGCGTGTGAAGCACCGATCTTCGAGGTCATCTTCATCTGGTTCTATTCCTAATGCTGTGCCCGAGAAGCATGGGCGTGGTTTTAGCAGATTTTTCTCCAAAGCAAGAAACGACCACTAAACTACACGTTGCAAAGAGTTCTTGTAATCAACAATGATGTCTTACTGCCTAATCCATTCATTCACTGGGCAAGAAATAGCAGCATGTTTGATTGAGGTTCGAGCCTCGGCTTCAGTTATGCTTGTTTGCCTCAATTACTGACTTGCAATGCTGTGGACTGACAAGGTGTGCAACTTATTTGAAATGTTCTCCCGGATTTGCTGAATCAACATGAAAGTGTTTACGGTGTTGATCTCAGGAAATATATGGGTTCTATAGTATTCTTAGTGTATATTAGGAAGGGTGAAGTGAATTGCTTTTCTTTTTCTTTGGCTTTCTTTGCAGAAACAAAAGATTTGTAAAACAACCGTACCTTTCGGCAACTATTTGTTATAGTTGTACAGTGAACCTGATAAAAGAATGTCGTCTTTGGAAAAATATTGTGGTCCATGATAAGTTTGCTTCCTTAGAATTATGTGGTTTCTTTTCCGGGAAAGTTACTTAATAGAATAAGATGTTGCCATGATATACACCAACACGGCAAATCAGTGCATAATAAAGCTGACGTAAATTAGAATTTGAATTACAAAGTTGTTTAGAATTTGTATCCGTAGATAGCAAGGAGGGATGTCAACGAAAGAGCTAGATCTAACCTAGGTTGTATTAGCCACCATTTCATCTGATCTAACGCTCTGATTAATCATTTTATAGAATATACCAGTGCACATAATTGTAACAACAAAGAAAATAACAGTTACCAAAATAATCAATTATCACAGAGATTGGCATACTAGAATTTCCTAATTTTCACTTATCCTTCATTTTAGCCATCCACTTCTGAACTTATCAGTAAGCTCCACAAGACCCTTTCTGTTGGCCATGTAGTTCAATTATCTACCTCGTGGATTGGTTTCTCAAGACCCTTTTCTGTTGGCCATGTAGTTCAATTATCTACCTTGTGAATTGGTTTCTCAGACCAATGTTTTTCCTAATAGTTCACAGAAGACTGCAAGATTTTGAGAAGACTTTGTAGGTCAGCAAGTCCACAAGACCTTCTGTTGGCCCTTTAGTTCATTTACCTTATGGATTGGTTTCTCAGACCAATGTTTTTCCTAACAGTTCACACAAGACTGCAAGATTATGAAAAGACTTTTTAGGTTAGCAATCGAACTTATAAGAAGCATTAGGTGCTCCCTTTGCTATGAATATTCTGACACCAGTACATAAGAGCCAAATGTACTTTTTATCTTTATGCATTTCCAAGTGAACTTGCAAAATGAAACCAAATTGGTTGTAACATCTAGAACAACCCACAGCTTGCAGTTTCATTGATTCAAATCTTTGCAAGTTCTCACATGCTTAGTGAAACTCTGAAAAGGCAGGATGCCCAGCTGTATAATGACATTGTTTTACTTGTCAAGGCAAGCAAAGTAATTATACATACACATAGCATATTCTGCAGTTCTGGTTCTGAGAGATCAAAGAATCAGGCAAAAGTTGGTTCTAAGCAAGTGTCCACAATTTCCACAAGGTTAGGATTCTCCAGAGCAGCTGCTACACGTTCTTTATCGTTTAACTGTTTATTTACTGAATAAATAGAAACCAAGTTAATGAAGTAGCTCATGTGCAATAATAGCAGAAGGGAAGGCTTTGAAACTATGGCAAACAAAGTATAAACGATGCATACCAGCAGCTTCTGTTGCATGTGTCCCAGGAGCCACCCTGATGTCAATCTATAAAATAAGGAAAAATAATATGAAATCAATTGCAGTAAGCACTGGACACAACATGCATATGTTGGAAAATATAGCAAAATCTAACCTTGTAGCGGGCAGGCAGACTGCGGACAAGTTTTACACGAATGCAGAGTCCGATAACAGTGGCCATACTGCAATGCTCGACTGTCGGCGTAAAAGTAACTCTGAAGAAAAAAAAGCTCTTCCAGTGAATATGGGTGCTCAGGGTCCTTTATATCTAAGACTTTGTTCAAGCACAAGAACTAAAGCACATCTTTTACCTAACATGACTTTTCTTATCATTCAATTCTATTGAATCCTCAGTGACCACTTTCAACTCTTCCAGTGAATATGGGTGCTCAGGGTCCTTTATATCTCTAATATGATTTAAGAATGTTAAAGAATAAAAGAAACATGTTATCAACAATTACATTTCAACTTGAAACCAACTGGTATAAGAATGAAAGCAGCTACAGTCAAAGACATTCCTGTGTTAACTGAAAGATTTGACATATTTGAAAAAAGTCATAATATAGAACAACTTAATAGGTAAATAATGTCATAATCATCAACAAATAAAAAATAAACAATTTATTTTGAGAAAAAATAAACAATTTATTTTGAGAAAAAATAAACAATTATACAAAGAGAAATATACTTGAAATGCATAAAATACACAAAAAATTGTGAAACTGCTTGCTAGCTCCCTACAAAAAAGTAATGGTTCGAATCATTAATCAGCTTGCCAATTACAAGGTTAAAGTTTCAATGCAAATGCTAGCATGCATCTTTTTTTAAGGGAGTGCTAGCATGCATCTTGCAACAGTCTTCTTACACAGATGACCAAGAAAGATATGCATATATATGCATTAAACCTAAGTCTTCCAGACATTCTATGTATACATTTCAAAATTTGTTTTGAACGTATTCAAATAAATTAAAAACATGACTAACTATTTCTCAGAAAAAAAAACATGACTAACTTGGTATCAAATCATGTAAAGCACATTTTGCATAGACCAGTTGATTTCTTCCAGTATCAAATCATGTAAAGCACATTTTGAAAAGAGAAAAATAAATAACTGAGAACTAGTAACACCAATTGATTTCTTCCATGATCACTCAAATGAATATTGATAGGATGATGTAACCAGTCATTTTTAACTAAAATATTGCTTCCAGAAGGAATTCAATATCTCGGAATCCTACAAAAGATGTGTTGGCATTCATGACATTTGAGATTATAACAGTTCAAACATGCAATTTATGTCTCCACAACATCTTCTTAAGTATATGGTTTATCAGTAATTCATCATAAATGCTTGAATATCTTAATATTTGTGACCTATAACAACTTCCAATGTATCCAAGAAAATACACTTTCATCAAGATTCATATCAGTTATAAAAATAAACATCACCCTATCTTTTAAGGCAAACATTTTTTTTTTCATTTTCTCTTATTGGGGGAGACCTTAATGGGCATGTGGGTAAAGAGGCGGGACCACATGCAAGGGTTTATGATCATTTTGATTTTAGAGAGTTGAATGAGGAAGGGCAAACAATTATTAATTTTTCTTTACAATACAACCTTAAGATTGTCAACACTTGTTTTAGGAAGAGAGAGGAACATCTAATTAAATACAAAAGTGAAACTCATAAGTTTCAGATGGACTTCTTTTTGACAAGGAATCCTGATAAAAGATGGTATACTAATTGCAAAATGATTCCGAGACATGTGGTGACCACACAACATAGATTGCTAGTTCTTGATGTGCGAATTAAATTTATAAAACCAAAACGTTGAACAATTTTCAATCGAAAGATCAAGTGGTGACAATTAAAGGGGGAGAAGCGAGAGACTTTTAAGAGTAAGTTATTGAAGAAAGGGGTGTGGGAGTTACAAGAAAATGCTAGCATCATGTGGAAGAATGTGACACAAAATGTTGAAATGATCGTTGAAACAATTCTAGGAAAATCAAAAGGTTTTGGACCACGAGATAAAGAGACTTAGTGATGAGATGAGGATGTACAAGAAAAGATGTGTAATAAGAAAAAATGTTTCAAAGCTATGCACTTGGACAATAGCTCTGACAATTGATAAAAGTATAGCTTGATTAAAAGGGAGGCTAAGAAGGCAATCAGTGAGGCTCGTGGTAAAGCACTAAAGCATATGAGGGGTTTTATAAAGAGTTAGGGACAAAGGCAGGGGAACAAAGAATTTACAAGACTGCAAGGAATAAAGAGAAGGAATCGAGAGATTTTGATCAAGTAAGATGCATAAAAAATGAAGTTGGTAATATTTGTCACTGAGGAGGATATTAAGAATAGATGTGAAGAGTATTTTTATAAGTTATTCAATGATGAATGTGAACATTCCCGTTGCGAATTGAAGAACTAAGCTGTTAGTGAAAGTGAGCTTAATAAGTCATTTAATTGTAGAATTAGAGTTATGAAGGTTAGAGAAGCTCTTAAGAAAATGAAGAATGGTAAAGCTGTTGGACCGGATCACATATCGATTGAAGTTTGAAAATGTTTATGAGAAAAATGTGTGTTGTGGTTATGTAAATTGTTTAATGGGATTTTACAGTCGAAAAAGATGTCTGATGATTGGAGAACAAGTACATTAGTTCCTATTTACAAAAATAAAGGGGATATTCAGAACTGTGCAAATTATAGAGGGATTAAGCTTATGAGTCATACAATAAAACTATGAGAAAAAGTGATTGAATATAGATTGAGAGTGGAGACTAGTATTTCTGAGAGACATAGATTCATGTCAAGAAGATCCACTACACAAGCATGATGGAGAAGTATCGAAGTAGAAAAAGAGACTTACATATGACTTTTGTTGATTCAGAGAATGTGTATAATCGTGTACCAAGAGATGTACTTTGGAAAGTCTTGCAAAAGAAAAAAATAGGTGTTGTCTATATCAAGATTATATAAAATTGTGTGATAGAGCATTGACTAAGGTTAGGACACCAGAAGCTGAGACAAGCATTTTCTATGAGAATTGGCCCACATCAAGGATCATCTTTAAGCCCATATTTGTTTAACCTAGTTGTTGATACTATAACTGAGAGTATCACAGAGGAGTTACCTAAGTGCATGCTCTTTGTTGATGATATAATACTTTTATCGGATTCAAGAGAAGAGATTAATGCAAAATTTCTCTAAAAAAAAATTAATGCAAAATTGAAAATATGAAGAAACACGTTGGAGTCAAAGGATTTTCGTTTAAGTAGGAATAAGACAGAGTATATGCATTACAATTTCGCAAATAAGCAACTTAGAGGCGATTTGAAAGCTAGGTTAGGAGATGATGCAATTTCTCAAGTGACAAACTTTAAATACTTGGGATCAATTATAAGACAAGATGATGAGATTGATGATAATGTTAACCATAAAATTCAAGCTGGTTGGTGCAAGTGGAGGAAAGCTTCAGGAGTCCTTTGTGACACAAAGGAAAGTACCCCATAAAATTAAAGAAAAATTCTACCGCACTACTATAAGACCAACAATGTTATATGGTAGTGAATGTTGGGCTATAAATGAACAACATGAACATAAAATTGGGGTACCTGAAATGAGAATGTTGAGATGGATGCGTGATCATACTATAAATTATAAGTTTAGGAATGACCATATATGTAAACGAATCAGAGTGGCTCCTATTATCGAGAAGATGGTAGAGAATCGTTGAGGTGATTCGGTCATGTTCAGAGAAGGTCATTAGATACACCAGTAAGAAGGGTAGATCAAACAATCTAGAGTCCGATTAAAAGAGGGAGAGGGAGGCCAAGACGAACACTTGGCGAGCTAATAGAACGAGATCTATTGACGAATAATATACCCAAAGATTTGTTAATTGATAGAGCGCAATGACGTCGTACGATCTATGTAGCTGATCCCACCTAGTGGGATAAGACTTTGTTGTTGTTGTTTCTCTTTTTTACTACAATGTTTTTACTTCAATTCTATTACATGTACTTATTACATCAAGTTACATCTCGACAAGCTATTTATAACTTCATTTCATTCACTCATCCATATTATCACATTGCTAGCAAATAAAAGAAACCAAAAGATGAGAAATTGAATCACCCAAATCCCAAATAGAAGGAAAGTAAAATAATCTAGTTAGAGGTTAAAAAGGACACTACAATACAATATTATAGTAAACCAAGGATATCAAAAATTTCTAGTTGATCAATAGCCTCCGCCTCATATTCATCTATTACTGTTTGCACATTCCGAACACGCCGCTCTTTCCGTTCATACACTACAGGATTAGCATTGATTTTATCAGCAAACATCCTTGGTGGCCCGGACCGGATGAACCTCTTCAGTGCCTTGATCAAAGTCCTTAAAACAATAAAAATAATAAAACAGCTTTAATAGATTAAAGAACACGAGAACAAACTTGGCAGACAATATGATGAAAAATCATGCTTAAAATGTTCTTTGAGGTCGGAAGGCCGTGGTGAAAGGAGGGGTAGACCGAGCTGTTTCTTTCACCGGCTCTTTTAAAGCCCAATACAAATTGAGGCGCCCATCAAAGCATAACAAGGGTATAGAAGAGAATAGAATGGAGGATGTATGGGCGATCATTCAAGGTAGATCAAACAACATGTATGGGCGATGAAAAGAAACAAAAAGTGTGGATTTTTCTTTGTAACCTGTTTGTTTTCTTGATATTTCCCGCTAAAATCTCCTCCTTCTCGTCCAATCTCTTCTCCTCCAAGGCTAAAATTTTACTTTGGAGATGTATTCTTCGCTGCTTAAGATACAGAGGGTTGGAATGCAGGAAACCAATTAAAATTGCAAAGAGATTGATAAAAGTATGGGCCGCGGCGACGGCGGCGGTGGCGACGGCGTTGAAGTGTGAGGAGGGTCGGAGCTGAGATGGGGGAGACCAGAGAGAGAGAGGAGAGAGAGAGAGAAATAGGAAGGAGACCGAGAAGGATCGAAGATGTAGTAAACAACCCTCGTTTAAAGACGAGCGAATAAATCTGCACCGTTGCAATTTTGATCCGACGGCTCTTTTCTTTATCTTTATTTCTGCTGTTCGGCTCCCGTCATGGCCCATCGAGACGAGGCCTTTTGGGTTTTTTTATTATTTTGTTATTTCTTTTTTTCCTTGTTTTTTTTATTATTGGAATGAGAAATGTTTGAAGTTTGCATGTTGATGTATTATTAAAGAATTGAATGAAAGTATTATCTATTTAAGTAAATAATATTATAATATTCATTTTATTAATCATATTGATATTAAATAGATTTAATAATTTATAATAAACTCTTTAAGAAAGATGATATTTTTTAATTCATTATAAATTTAATATTTTTTACGGTAGAAAAAATAAATAATATGATTCTATCTACTTAAATAGATATAACTTTTTATTATTGAATTATTAATATGGTACCCGTGATGCAGGCACGATGACACTTGACTTTTGTTAAACAATCTTAATTTTAATAATATATATTACAATTATTATTTGAATATATTTAATTTATTGTTTTTAAAATCTACTTCATCTTTATTATCATAAACATACTTTAAAAGGATAATTCATGAGATATTTATTTAAATTTTATTTTATCATTTTTTAGCTGCATTATGTCATAGTCATTACTTTATTTTTATTAGTACATTATCGTAAATAGCAATTGATGCCATCAGAGAGTGAAAAAAAAAACTAATATATATATATATATATATATAATCCATATTAAGATGATTCCGAATAATAGAGTTAAACATCCATTAAATTGATCATAAGATAAGTAATTAAATTATTGGCAAAGATTTTTATGCTGGAGTAAAAATTGAATTTGAAATGATGGATTAAGTTAATCTTCTATGTTTCTATTTCTTTCATTCGATAATATTTCAATCTCAACATATTTAATTTATCAACCAATAAAAAAGAAGAATATTATATATATATATATATATATATTATATATATATATATATATATATATATGAGATGTATTGTGGTGCATACACATTTAGGTGTATTCAATGCAATCGAAAGCATGTGAAGCCCACATTTTGAATTTTGAATAAAATAATTTTGTGAGTTCCACGTGTCTTCACGTGAGTGTAATTGCACTATGTACCTAATTGTATATGCACGCTAATATATATATATATATATAAGGTTAAGAGTCGTTCAACATTATAATATAGCACAATTTAGTATTTTATTACAAATAATAAAATCAAACGGCCATCAATTTGATCGTAGAATGACGAATTAAATTATATATATATATATATATATATTGGATATTGGAATTAAAATTGTATAATAGTGGATCAAATTAATATCTCTTTTGTGCTTCACACGCCATAAACCATTGTTATAAAAACACATAAAAAAAGAGTAATCTTTTCTTCTTTTTAAAACAACAAATTTCTATTTCTTTCGTCTTATGTTTTAATATCCATATATTTAATTCAACAAGCATATCTATCAACCAAACAAAAAAACTTGAAAATAGGATATTGTATTATGAACATTTTATATTTATATTCTTTTCCACTTATATTCCAATGCCAAATGACCCTCTATACTTAACTTTTATGATTTGAGATTTAATATTGGGACCTCATTTCAGAATATTTTACTAATCCTTTTTTTAACCTTGAACCTAGATATTTAATTTTCAAACTTTGTTTCACATTACAATTTATTAATCAGTTGGAACTAAAATGCGTGCAAAGGAAACACGCACAATGACGTCTATGCTTTGATTTTAGTAGAAAAGAAAATGATAAGTTGTTGAATAATTTGGATAGCCTAATAAAACGTTAACTTGTTTTGTGCACAAATATATTTTTTTTCTAAGTAAATATTGTTTAAAATATATCTGAGGAAACAAGTAGAAAATAAATTAGTAAAATTCTGGAAACTTTGGATCAATAACTGGAATATGTTTATGAGTGATCAAATTTTTGGATACCCATTCGAAAGCACACAATGTCCAGAATTATTAATATCTAACTAATTTAAAATCAAATAAAAAATAAAAAAATATATTTTTTTTAACTAAAATAATGATTTGGAGATTCAAATTTAAGACTATTAGTTCTCGATTTTTTAATTCGAATACAAATTTGCTAACTATATGTACCAATTTTGATTAATTTACTTTTGTTTAGTCAATTTTGTAGCGCATGATGTGTGGTTGATCACCAAATGTAATATAATGTATTGGACGTCGAGCAGTGGCGGAGCCAGAACTTTTATTCAGAGAGTGCACGTATAATTAATTATATAATTAAAAAATATTTTAAACATGAATTTATATTTACAATTATATTTTTTTATATTTTGCTTGCACGGCTTAATGCAATTTAAGAGATTTACATAAAATTTATTTTTTATTTTAAGCATTTATAAGATAGAAAGAAAAAAAAATGAGAACATTTAAAATTATCAAAATAATATTATAACACTAGTATATAATTGAATAAAATATATGAATATTGAAATAACAAAATTTTACAATATTCTCTTATGCATGTGATACAATAATATGATGATTTATACGATATAGTCATAGACTAATAAGTAAAAATTTGTAATGTATTATACTTATAGTGAATAAATAAATGTTAATATAATATAAATAAATGATATTTATGAAATAATATAAGCTAATATTTGAGTAAAGGTAGGGGATAAATAAAAAGAAAATAAAGGTATATATGTAATAGAATAAATAAGTATATTATCATGATACAATTATAGACTAATAATGAGAAATGTATATTTTAATATATATATATATATATATATA
>LTAE01005760.1:0-21426 GCA_001647135.1 Pontederia paniculata | reverse complement strand
ATATATATATATATATATATATATAAAATATTATTAATGAATAAATAAATATTAATGTAATATAAGTAATTTTTATTTTATGAAAGAATATATTAGATAATATTTGGATAAAAGTAAAGAAATAAATAATAAGAAAATAAAAATCGGAAATGTAAATTAAGTATGGAAAAAAATTAGAAAAAAAATAAAAATCTACGGAGCAAACCCACAACCTCATCTTTTAATAAGTTCAAGTATCTATCTATCCATATGCACAAAGCGATTAGACTTATTAGAAGACTGCTAAGAAAATATTTATAGGAAGTTCAGAGGGTGCTAGTGCACACTCTTGCACCCCCTTTGACTCCGCCTTTGACGTCGAGAATAATTGTAGAAACGCTTGGCTTATGAGTTTAAGAAAAAAATGGTTTGGGTTCGAACGGAAAGGATAAAATTAGTTGTCTAAAAATTGAATATTGCTAAATTTATTATTAAGCGACGCTTATTCATAAATTTTATTTGATTGAAAAATAAGATTAAGATTAAGATTTTATTTTTTATATTGGGTGAGCTTCACGATATTAATTGTGCAAGGAGTAAACGGTAGAGAATAATTTATTCATTTCTAATGGATTAATTTTGTTCTTATGGGATTAAGACAAAAAAAAGTAATTGATGAATTAAAAAAATAATTCATAAACAGTACCTTTGCTGCAATCAAACAGGGCTAGTCATCTAATTAGTCACATCCCGAAAGTATTTAATTTATTTGTGATTATAATTGTTGGGTTGATGCAAAGAATTTGACAACTCATAATAATACATAATAATAGAAATTCGTCATCATCGAGTTTATTTAAAACAATGATCGTCATCATTCACAATCACGATTAAACTCATTAATTTATTTAGATATGTCCCGAAAGCGAAATATGAGCGGACATTATATTGTATTTTTACACTAATAAATAAAAATCACGTGAGTAATTACCAACGATTGTTTTAGATATCCAAATTCCTTATGGATTCTACTCTTTCCAACAGACGGCCCAATTTATCCGTACACCAAACGGGCCGTCTGCCTTCCAAAAGCCCAGTACAATTATTGACAAATATACGAGCATCTTTTCTTATCCATTCAAATATTCAACTACTTAAACCTTTTTTCATTAATTTATTTTTTTGTTTATAATATTAATAGTAATAAATGGATTTCAACATATAATTGTAGTAACCAATACAATAAAATGTTTTCACTGATTTCAATTCGATGATAAAAATTATTCGTCATAAATTATCATTATTTTATATTGTCAAATTAATTCATGCTACAATAAATTTGATTACCATGCAAAGCCATATAATTAATAAAATTATTATACACCCCATTTACCAAACATGAAAACCCCAAAAAATAATCCAAAGTCTGCCTTCTCCGATCTCATCAAGCATTTAACGAAGCAGCAGAAGAAGGGAAAAAAAATCCAGAACGCACACATGACATGACCAATAGTGGATCCCTGCGCCGCTACGAGCAGCGGCGATAGCTGTCCAACTCCCTCCGTCCACTTGTTCTTCTTCCTTCAGATCTGATCCTTGGGCTCATCGGCAATGGCGGCTTCCGGCCAGGAAGCCGATTCCAGACTCACGGCAATCCTGATTCCGGCGCTGGAGAAGATCATCAAGAACTCATCCTGGCGCAAGGGCTCCAAGCTCGCCACGCAGTGCAAGGCCCTCGTCGACCGCCTCTCCAACCCGTCGGACTCGGCGGCGGCGCCGCCCTCGCCCAATTCTTCCTCCCTCCCGGGACCCCTCCACGACGGCGGCCGCGCCGTCTACTCCCTCGTCGACTCCGAGACATTTCTCGCCCCCCTGTCCGCCGCCTGCTCCTCCGGCACCCCGAAGGTCGCGGAGCCCGCCCTCGATTGCATCCAGAAGCTCGTCTCCCACTCCTACCTCCATGGCGAGGCGGACCCCTCGGCAGGCCCCGACGCGCGCCTCCTGGCCGGCCTCTTCGTCGAAGCCGTCTGCAAGTGCCACGCCCTCGGCGACGACTCCGTGGAGCTCCTCGTCCTCAAGACCCTCCTCTCCGCAGTCACGTCCTCCTCTCTCCGCCTCCATGGTGACTCCCTCTTGCTCGCCGTCCGCACCTGCTACGACCTCTACCTCGGCAGCAAGAACCCCGTCAACCAGACCACAGCCAAGGCGTCCCTCATCCAAATGCTCGTCATCGTTTTCCGCCGCATGGAGGCTGACTCGTCCACCGTCCCCGTCCAGCCCATCGTCGTCGCGGAGCTCATGGACCCCTCTGACCGCCCCTCTGCCACTGCCGCCGCCGATGTCAACTTCGTCCAGGGCTTCATTACCAAGATCATCAGCGACATCGACGTCGTCCTGAATCCTTCGGCAGCACCATCCGTCAAATCGGCAGCCGCCAGCGGGCACGACGGCGCGTTCGAGACGACTGCCGTGGAGACCACCAATCCTGCTGACTTGCTCGACTCGACTGACAAGGACATGCTGGATGCCAAGTACTGGGAGATCAGCATGTACAAGACCGCTCTGGAGGGCAGGAAGGACGAGCTGGGGGTGGATGGGGCGCCTGACAGAGACGACGACACGGAGATCCAGATCGGGAACAAACTGAGACGAGATGCCTTCCTGGTGTTCCGGGCACTGTGTAAGCTCTCAATGAAGACTCCACCCAAGGAAGCCGCCTCAGATCCGTCTCTTATGAGGGGGAAGATCGTAGCTCTGGAGCTGCTCAAAATTTTGCTCGAGAATGCTGGAGCTGTGTTCAGGACCAGCGACAGGTACCTACCTGACCTTGCCAATGAATTTTATTTGGTACAATGACCCTAGCTCGAAATCTATAAAACATGGCTTTGCAAATTTCCCTCAATCAATTGAAATCAACAATAATGCAGCAACTTTCAGGAAGACTGAGATTGAAATAATATCCGAGTGGACACATTTTTGCTTCCTATGTATGTGTATATATATGATATTACTTTTATATAGATAGATATAGAATATATTACTTTTGCAATCTGTCCACTATGTTGGTTTCAGGAAGGCAGAGATTTTATCCAATTAGAATGAGTAATAATTTTAACTCGAATCCTCCAAGTATAACATGTAGTCAAGCTTGCCAACATCGATATTTTCTCAAAGTCATAAGGTGTATAAGCATCAAGGATCACAAGCTTTATGAAAGATCTTACAAAAATCTTATGATCCTACTAGCTAGATTGTAAGAGTCTAAAGTGGCAATATTGCAAGATACAAGGATGTTAAATTTGAGAGTCCACAATCACATGAATTCGGTCAAACTTTCCTAAACTTGCAATGCAGATTCATATTGTAAATTCATAGAGTTTATGCACAAGTCATGTTTAATTATACACAATAAATAAAGAATAAATCTTTAACCTCTTAACAGCATACATACCAAATTTGATTTTAAAGAAACACAAAAGTTCAACCATACGAAATTCTAACTTTCTAGGTTCGTACATGATCCATAGATTCCATAATTTGTTTTGGAAATTCCACTTAAACCCATGCATAATCCCTAATTTGTTTCCAAATAAAATAAAATACTTTACATCTCTAATTCTTAATCAGATTTCATCAAGAATACAAACTACAATCTGCAAGTTTGCAATTATAGAAATGCCAAAATAGTAGCAATATCAAGCTAAGAAGCCGATCCAATTGTAGTGGTTAGAGACGAACGAATTGGTAATGAATAATTATGAACTATAGGTTGTATGATGAATTTAACATGAAAATAGCATATTTGTCCTTTAATTAGCTCAAGGTTGACATTATGCCTGCATTTTAGAAATCCATCCTTATTTTATTTTTTCTTGCTGCATATATTTTCCATTAGCTATCTTTTGTATTATGTATAATTTCCATTAGTTATAGTTGAGTAATTGGAGGGCCTTTTGAGTTTGAAATACTAATTAATATTGCTTTCAACCAAGCAGGTTTTTAGGTGCTATTAAGCAGTATTTATGCTTATCACTATTGAAGAACAGTGCTTCAACTCATCTGATTGTTTTTCAGCTCTCCTGTTCTATTTTTATGAGCCTGGTATCAAGATTTAGACCAGGACTCAAGGCAGAAATTGGTGTTTTCTTTCCAATGATTGTTTTGAGAGTGCTAGAAAACATTGCTCAACCAAATTTCCAGCAGAAGGTAATTGTTCTGCGTTTCTTAGAGAAGCTGTGCATAGATTCTCAAATTCTGGTCGACATTTTCATCAATTATGACTGTGATGTTCACTCCTCAAATATTTTTGAGAGGTATGTGTTCCCTATTCATCTTTTGCATATACACAGAACAACTAGTCTTGGCAATGGTCTGGCATTATTAACGAAATAGAACTTGTTCTATTATAAATTTGTTATTGTCATACAGTTTATCTTTGATATATGTTCATAAACTTTTCATTTTGATAGGATGGTGAATGGTCTTCTAAAGACAGCTCAAGGTCCTTCCCCTGGGATTTCCACAACACTGGTACCACCTCAAGATGTCACCATGAAAGTTGAAGCTATGAAATGCTTAGTTGCAATTTTGAGATCAATGGGGGATTGGATGAACAAACAATTGAGAATTCCAGATCCTCATTCTCCCAAGAATGAAGCAACAGATAACAATGTTGACATTGATAATGAAGTTCCTTCAGCAAATGACAATGGGGAGGACTCTACTGAAGGAACTGATGCTCAATCTGATACAGCAAATGACGTATCTGATGCTTCATCTATTGAACAGCGTAGGGCCTACAAGTTGGAATTTCAGGTGTTTGTCTTTTTGGATATGTGGTTTCTTTGCAAAAGCCATTCATTTCTTTGTTGTTCTTTAATATAAACCTAAATTTTCAGGAAGGTATTTCACTTTTTAATCGGAAGCCTAAGAAAGGAATTGAGTTCCTTATCAATGCAAAGAAGGTTGGTGAATCACCAGAGGAAATAGCTGTTTTTCTCAAAAGTGAAGCTGGTTTGAATAAGACATTAGTTGGCGATTATTTAGGAGAGAGGGAGGAACTGTCTTTGAAAGTCATGCATGCATATGTGGATGCTTTTGATTTTCAAGGGATGGAGTTTGATGAAGCAATCAGGTGTTTCTTACAAGGATTTAGATTACCTGGTGAGGCACAAAAGATTGATCGTATCATGGAAAAGTTTGCTGAGCGTTATTGTAAATGCAACCCCAAAGCGTTTGCAAGTGCAGATACAGCCTATGTCCTTGCTTACTCAGTGATAATGCTCAACACAGATTCTCACAATCCAATGGTGAAAACCAAGGTTGGTTTTTTATTGTAAAATTTGCATTAACATTTGATTCACAGCTCTTTGTGGAGGCATATTGTAACTAATGATCGCTTCAGATGTCAGCAGATGACTTCATAAGAAACAACCGTGGTATTGATGACGGGAAGGATCTCCCGGAAGAATACTTGAGATCTTTATATGAAAGAATATCCAAGAATGAAATAAAGATGAAGGAAGATGATTTGGTCACACAACAGAGACAATCTACAAACTCAAACAAAATATTGGGATTAGATAACATTCTGAATATTGTTATACCCAAGAGAGACTCACAAGTGGAGACCAGCGACGATCTAATCAGGCACATGCAAGAACAGTTCAAGGAAAAAGCTCGCAAGTCCGAGTAAGTTTATAAAAGACATGCTACCTATTCACATTGCTTATTATTCAATGCTTACAGCACATGAAGTTAAACAGTGATACTTGCACATGAAGTTAAACAGTGACATTTTGAGTAATATTTTTTGAATTTTAGGTCAGTATATTATGCTGCTACTGATGTGGTCATCTTGAGATTCATGGTCGAGGTTTGCTGGGCTCCAATGCTAGCAGCTTTCAGTGTTCCTCTTGACCAAAGTGATGATGAAGCTGTAATATCTCATTGCCTTGAAGGAATTCGTAGTGCAATCCATGTGACAGCAGTAATGTCCATGAAAACTCAAAGAGATGCTTTTATCACTTCGCTTGCAAAGTTCACATCTCTCCATTCTGCAGCAAATATCAAACAGAAAAACATTGACGCAATCAAGGTTAGCTTCATATTTGTAGTCTTATTGTTGTCTATGGATCTTACAATTTAGCTTATGTTTTTTTAATGAAATATAGATAAAAAAATATAATTGATATCATTGTTGAACCAGCCGTAGTAAGTTCCTAATCTTGTACAAACATTATAAAGAAATAAAATTCATGTTATCATGAAATGTGGAATAGTTTGCAATTCTGAGTTCTTTGATCCTAAGAAATGGTTGTATTTACTGTACAGCATGGTGCTATGTGGAGGAAAATGTTCCTGGTGCTTGTTTTCTGTATAGGAAGTGGAGGGATTCATTGTATCCACCATAAATGTTCTTTGCATCCTGTCATAAGGCACGCATGTTACTGATTTTGTGACTAATAAAGCAGGAGCACAAGTAGGGATTAACAATTCTTAGGGAGGGCAAGGATTTTTTATCATCAATTTTAAGATCGATAAACAATTCTTTGGGGTTAATTGCAATCCCTGACCTTAGGAACCTAACAACCCTCTAACACACACACACAGTTGAGTTATCTTGAAACTCAACACATAAATTGATATAAGATTTGGACTACTTACAAAATCCTAGTTTTGAAATCCCCCACTTTCAACAGAGCCATCTTTTTTTGGGCAGAGATCAATCTTGTTATCTCTTATACATCTAATATTTTCAAGGGAGTTCTTTTAAAAAAAAAATATTTTCAAGGGAGTTATTTGGTTTGCATTCACAATCACGTGCCTGGAGTCCTAGACCAATATATTCACTAAATAATTGGTCGCATGACGAATAAAACCTCCAGTTTCTTTCTTTCTTTCAAAGAAACCTCCAGTGTAGGGTCCTCTTATACTCTCACAAATTGTCCTGCTACTTTTCACTAACTTATTTCAGAAAATATTAGTTCTATTTGTGACAATTGCACATTTAGATGCTTATGAATTTCTAAAATTCAGTATATTACCAATTGGAAACAACAATTACATTTATTACTTGCAAATTAGGCTTTCAACAATGAAGATTGATATCACTAACTATCTTGGAACTTTTATCCACATTATCTTGCTTGATATTTATTGGAAGAAAACTTTGGTCCTCCTTAATTTTAAACTCTTGTCAGTTATATTCACTGTTAGTTTGTTGCTCAAAAAAAATTATTCACTGTTAGTTTGCTGACACACTCTTGTGATGAAACATTATAAGCATAACTTTCTTATTGCATGCTGCTTCAGGCGATTCTATTGATAGCAGAGGAAGATGGGAACTACCTACAAGAGGCCTGGGAGCATATACTGACATGTGTCTCTCGATTCGAACACTTACATCTTTTGGGAGAGGGAGCTCCTCCTGATGCCACTTTTTTTGCGATCCAGCAGAATGAAGTTGAGAAATCAAAGCAAGCCAAGTCATCTATTCTTCCCGTACTGAAGAAAAAGGCACCTGGGAGGAATTCAAATTCATCACTTGTAAGTAGAGGTTCTTATGACAGTGCTGGTGTCGGTGGTCATGCTACTGGAATCGTTACTCCTGAACAGATGAACAATTTAGTCTCCAATTTGAACTTGCTGGAACAAGTCGGGGCTACTGAAATGAACCACATATTCATAAGAAGTGTCAAATTAAACAGTGAGGCAATTATAGATTTTGTTAAGGCCCTCTGTAAGGTTTCAATGGAGGAATTGCGTTCTGCATCTGATCCACGTGTATTCAGTCTGACAAAAATTGTTGAGATCGCGTATGAAGCATTCCTTGACTCCATTTCTTTAACTAAATTCCATTAGGTTATAATTACATATATATTTTTTTCGTGCAGACATTATAACATGAACCGTATCAGGCTTGTGTGGTCAAGTGTCTGGCAGGTGTTATCAGACTTTTTTGTTACCATTGGCTGCTCTGAGAATCTTTCAGTTGCAATCTTTGCAATGGATTCCTTACGTCAACTAGCAATGAAATTTTTGGAGCGAGAAGAGTTGGCCAACTATAATTTCCAAAATGAATTTATGAAACCGTTTGTTGTTGTTATGCGGAAGAGCAGAGCTGTTGAGATCAGAGAGCTGATCATTAGATGTTTTTCTCAAATGGTGTTGGCTCGTGTTAGTCATGTTAAATCAGGGTGGAAAAGCATGTTTATGGTATTTTTCCTCTCTTTCCAAAACTGCTCTTTCAACATTTATCATGTTTAATCTCCTTCAAAAATATCCATTTTTAACCCCTTTCAAAATATATCTAGATTTTTCCTTGATCATTTGTTTATGTCAATGTACTTGCAGGTATTTGCAACAGCATCATATGATGATCATAAAAACGTAGTACTTCTAGCCTTCGAGATTATTGAGAAGATTTTGCGAGATTATTTCCCCTATATAACAGAAACTGAAACTACCACATTTACAGATTGTGTTAATTGTTTAGTTGCATTTACTAATAGTAGGTTTAACAAAGACATCAGCCTCAATGCAATAGGCTTTCTTCGATTTTGTGCTGCCAAACTTGCAGAAGGAGACATTGGTCTATCTGCAAAAGATGGAAAACAAGAATGTTCCCTGTTTCTAGATAATCTTCACTTGTGGTTCCCACTGTTAGCAGGTAAAATTATTTTTCCGTGTACATTCGATGCACATTAGAAGTCCTTTTGAGATATTTGATTGCCAATTTTGTTCGCTAAACTATTGTTGTGTAGTCCAAGGTTGTGATAATTCTGCAATTTTTTTCTAAGTTTCGTACGTTTTTCAGGTTTATCAGAACTTACATTTGATCTAAGGCCTGAAATCAGACAAAGTGCATTTCAGGTGCTCTTTGACACACTACGCAACTATGGCCACCATTTTTCATTGCCCTTGTGGGAAAAGGTGTTTGATTCTGTCCTTTTCCCAATTTTTGATTATGTAAGGCATGCAATTGAACCTTCTAGTGAAAGTTTACAAGGGCAAGGTTCTGAAAGTGATGCATCAGTGCTAGATCAAGATTCTTGGCTTTATGAAACATGCACACTTGCCCTTCAATTAGTTGTGGATCTTTTTGTAAAGTTCTATGATACGGTGAACCCACTACTGAAAAAAGTTCTCACATTGCTTACCAGTTTCATAAAGCGTCCGCACCAAAGCCTTGCTGGCATTGGCATTGCAGCATTTGTTCGATTAATGAGCAATGCAGGGTCTCTATTCCTTGAAGAGAAATGGACGGAAGTAGTCTTATCTTTGAAAGAAACTGCTGAAGCCACACTTCCTGATTTTTCACTAATTTCATCTGAAAATCACAACACTTCAGCGATTGACAAAGAGAATAATCCTTCAGGAGAAGATAATATTGAAACTAGGGGATCTACAGAAGATGACTTGGAGAGCCATAGAGGTCATACTCTGTATTTTGCACTCAATGATGCCAAGTGTCGTGCTGCTGTTCAGCTTCTGTTAATTCAGGTTCGTAAGTTCTGTTTTTCATAGTCTTTGTATTTTTGTGTAGACTAAGAGTTTTGGACATGAAGAATTGCCATCTATTTCCTTCTTTTATTTTAGCTCGATGACTAAAGTTTTTGCTATTCGTCCTTTTATCCTACAGAAGTATTATGCTTGAGTTTGTGGAGGAGAAGCAATTTGACATTAGTTGCATCATGTTGCTCTTCCTCTGTGGCTACCTAATTCTTTGTCCTTGTTTATTCATAATGCTTTTTTACTGTGATTATTTTGCCATGTTGACTATAGCAGATACTTATTTCTACATCCAGAAACAGTTTTTACTTGTTACATTTCACGATGAGTAAATTTGGAATCTAGGACGGGGATTCACTGGATAAAACTTTTGCAGGCTGTCATGGAGATTTATGGAATGCACAGAGCCCTGTTATCAGCAAAAAATACAATTATCTTATTTGAAGCTCTGCATGTTGTAGCTTGCCACGCTCATAAGGTAAACAACAACAGTGACCTAAGATCTAGGTTGCAGGAGCTTGGATCCGTGACCCAGATGCAAGACCCTCCGTTGCTCCGTCTTGAGAATGAATCCTATCAGATATGCCTGACCTTACTGCAAAACATTGCCATAGATACACCCCTCAATGGGGATGTAGAAGTGGAAGAATGCCTTATCAACCTCTGCAGAGAAGTCCTTCAGGTGTACCTAGAAACAGCAAAATCTGGACTGTTATCTGAAGATTCAATTGGCGCCCACTCGAGGACTTCCTGGCTTATACCAATTGGTTCTGCAAAACGAAGAGAACTTGCAGCTCGGGCACCTCTTGTTGTGTCGACCCTACAGGCCATTTGTGGATTACGGGAGAACTCTCTTGAGAAGAACCTGGCTCAGTTTTTCCCTCTACTTGCAGGCCTCATTAGCTGTGAGCATGGCTCGAGTGAAGTTCAGTCAGCGTTGAGTGATATGCTTAGTACCTGGGTAGGTCCAATATTGCTTCAGTGTTGTTGAACAAAATTAATGTGAATATAGTAAATTAAATTGCATGATATGCTTCATTTTAGCAGTGTTTTCCTCCTTTTTTGCACTCCTATTTTATCACTTCTGGGTTGTTGGTAGACTATATAGTCATACTGCTGATTTGTATAAATGTTGGGTGTTGTATCCTGATCATTCATTTTGGCAATAAAGCCTTGAAATTATTTGCTTATTGATTGCCCTGCTTTGCTAGTCCGAAACTTCTTCGCCCTCTGCTTTCGGATACTTTGGTATGCGCAAACAAGTTAGCATGTTCGGATAGGAAGCAGTGAATGATGGGGAAGGAAGGAGGAGATAAAAAGGGAAGGAAAAGAGGGATATATGAACAAGTGCTTTGTTCCATTGAGTCGTTTACTTGTTAACATCTACAAAGTTTTGAACAAAAGCAATTCCAAAATGTTTCACCAAATATTCATCTAACAAGAAAGTTACTGGTACTTTGAAATACATGAAAATATGATAAACTCGACTCACACACACTAAATTTTGCTACATCTTTCCAGTATCCAAGTAATAGACATTGACCTTAGACCTCCACATATTATATATGACTCCATTTGCTTGTTTTACATCATGTACTTCCCATCTTATTGTCACTTTTATTAAGGTTTATTCCGATTGAAGTGCTATGTGACCTAAGAAAGCATTATTGATTTGACAATGCCTTTATAAGTAAGAATCCCATTGATTTATTATCAAGAATAGTTAAAAAGTCGATTGCCTGTCGTTATTAGAGGCTTGAAGCTAAAATTAAGTAGATCCCCAATATAATTTGGATGGCCAATAAGTCAAAACTTTGGAGTAAGACTTCCTTATCTTGGTAGATTCATGATGCTTCTCGTGCTCTGTAAAATGTTATCTTATTGATGCTTACTGTGGTTTTCCATGTTTCACATAACAAATCAGCACACAGCCTTCTCTGCAGAGGTTATCCATCAACTCCTCCTGTTGGTTCCACTTCTTTCAAAAATTTAAAATTACTTAAAAAGAGCAAGTAAACCAGCATTGGAATACTCAAAGTACATGCATGCCAAAATTATAATTGGTATAAAAAGTTTTTAACTTGTGAATTAATTTAATTTAATAAATTGTAAAAAATATGTGATGACACTTTTTAATTTCGACCAATGTTGGTATTAGATGATAGCTCTTCAATTACCTAAAAAAAATAACTGACCATGTATCACATTCTACTAAAGAGAACTATACATGAATTGAGGGTTTTCATGCTTGATATCAAGGTTTGATTATTGATGAGATTATCTTATCTGCTATAGATTTTATTATATAAAACTAATGAGTTGTGGGAACTAGTTTATATCATAGAAAAACAATTTATCATTTTGCTAGAGTGCAAACTAGACATTGTGACACCTTAAAATGTTAGACCTTATTCGAAGCAACATCTTATACATGATGAAAGAGTACTACACTTTAGCCGTACACTACGGACAAATCCAACACAAGGGCAATGATGCTACCCATTTAATGGATCGGATCCCATGACCTTGTAAAACCCATCCCTAGATTTGTAGATTAAGTTAAACTCCAAGTGTGGAATAGATAAAAAAAAGGAAACCACACATTCCTTTCCATTTGCAACGAATTAGATGCCTCGGTTTTTAAACATTTCGGGACTAGAAGCAAGAACACAGTAATATCCAAAGCAAACTTCATTTTGCTTACTTGGACTTGTATACCCGGAAGTATTGGATGATTTTACTAATTGATTAAGTGCTAAACGAGAAAAAAAATGTGTACATAATATATTACGATTAAAAAGATAACTGAGACTTCTATTATTAGGTGCACATTTCTCTTGTGAACGAGCTCATGCTTATATTTCAAAAAGCTACTTATATTAAGATCCTATTTGATTTGCTAATAATTTTGTAAAGAGATTTGAAAGAAAAAAGTATCCTAAATTACTTTTGAAGTGACTTCGATGTATTCTTGTTCAATGTGAAAAAAAATAATATTCAAATATGTGTTTACACACTATACAAAATGAGAAGCATCATGTCAACAACTTGTGAGTAGCGTATATCTTGATCTAATTATATTAATTTTTTTAGAGTATTTGGAGAATTAAGTTAAGAATAAGTATTATTTTTTTTAAAATTTTGTAATGACTTGTTTCATGAGAGTGAGATGAGAAAGAGAAAAATATAAAAAAAAACGAGAACAAATTAATTAACTTTTATATTTTACTCGTTACTTTATGTTATCACTATGCATTTTTTTAAATTAAATTTATTAATAATGTTAATAAACAAGCTATACACTTTAAATATGAATTATAGATTTATATAACAGAGAAAAAAACCTAAAAAGTTAAAATTTGTAGTAGCCGACATGAATGCCCGATGGACTCCCTTGTCGATGTTCTTGTCGTCCATCGCACGTGCGCTCCACCCACTTCAATGTCCGCAAGGCGACAAGAGATAGCAAACAAATATTGATTTATCATTTATCTATTTCCTCCTAATTTACAGAGTTTTCAATAAAAAATAAAAATGAGGATGTGATCTTATTTCTTTTCTTTTTCATTTTTTTGAAGGAAATTATTTTATTTATATTTTCACTACAATTTTATTTTGTTAACTTGATATTTTCTGTGACACCCAATAAAAAACATTCAGTAGAAAATAGGCACATAATTCAGGAAAATTGAAGTGAGTTGGGCAAATAGTGTTGTCCCAATTAATGTTGCCACAACACATCACATTCCATCACCTGGATCCCTCCATTCTACAGTACGGACCATAATATACATAGTGGAGAATACACGTCCAAATATTGGGTCTCAAGGCCAATCATTATAGCCATCACCAAATGACAAATAAATCACAAATTTTAACAGTGGATTGGTCCATTTAATATGCTAATCAAGATTGTCAATATATATATATATATATATATATAGGAATTTTAAACAAATATTGTCAAAATCAACTGTTAAATTTCGATTGTTCAACATGTCCGAAAATAACATATATAGACATAGCAATAACAAATAATAAAAGATATGGAAAAGTAAACTGCATGCATGTCATATGAATTATTATAACGAATATAGTTGTCAACATAAATAGTTTTATTATATGATATGATGTCAAGCTCGTAAAACTCTTAAACTCTACGAGTTTCTATATCCTAAATTTAATTATAAGATGAAATTAATAAGATGAATTAAATTGACATAAAATTTAATATGTTATAGTTTTTTAGATACTACTTATAAAATTCATATGACTTTAAACAAATTTACATCCGTCTATATAACTTTCATCTTATATAATAAAATTATTTTTAAGATATTAAGTATTTAGCTTGGGTTGTTGAAATATGAAATTCACCAAAATTAATTAATTAATTAAAGTAGTAAGGTTCATATATTTTTTATGAGTTATTTTTTATAATACCATCACAACTATAATTTTTTTTTCTCGTCTACGTTTAAACTATAAATTTAATAATTTTAATCTTCTAACTTATTCCAATTTGTCCCGAGTTCTTTGGTTAAATTTTATTGACTAAAATTTTTAACAATTACAAAATGTCATATTTATCCTTACTTTTTTAATACTATAAAAGTAAAAAATAAGGATACAATATTATTTAACATTTGTTTTTTTTAATGAAATGTCTTGATATTGTTGTTGTTTTTTTTAATTTTTTAAATATTTATCTCATATTTTTTTTAAAGAAAAGAGTAAAACTATCATTATGTAATTAATAAAAAATAAACCTAATAAAATTTTGAATGAAATTAAACAAAAAATACTTAATTGACAAATTGTAATAAGTTAATGGACTAAAGTTGAAAATGTTATAATTTAAGATTACATGCTAAAGAGAAATTATAGTCGAGCGTTATAGTTAAAATGATATTAGTTAAATAAAATAATATTTTTTTTATATTAGAAAGATATTTATTGAGGTCGTTAAAATAGTAGTTATTTTATAATTATAGTTATTTGCTACATAAACTTTTTGACCTGATGATACAATTTTACCACGTGATTCTATTATTTAAACAGTAGGATGCATATAGTTTAGAATTTAAATTAAGCTTCTACGAAAATTTAATTTCAATGAGATCGAGATAGATCACAAGATTTGAGAATAGTAATATCTTAGAATGAATTTCAATAATTGATCCTAATTAAGCACTTGCCAGGGAGAGAAAAAAAAATTCAGGGAGAAGAAATTACAGAAATGCATGCATATATACAAGTCAAACAAATATAATTCTAGCTACGAAATGATCACTTGCGAGACTACATGATGCACTCAGTTCCGTTCATGCTTCATGTCTTGAGATATGATTCTTTCTTTTCCCTACTTTCCACCTTTTGACTTGTATAAGATATTCTTAATTAAAACTAAAAAGGCACATATTGGAATATTTCATCAAAGTTGAGGAAAAAGTAGCGTTTTCAGGACATGAAATGATTAATCAGGGGGCTAGATGCACTCAAATCTGTTCTAACTCTACTTTTAATAAAAAGGAAATAGTGTAGGAATTTTGGATAAGTACTTTCTTCAAAAAAATATGATGAGACTACACCTCTCATAAATCATGCATAAAGGAGTTTATTTATATTCTAATGATGTGATAAATGCATATATGCACTTGCTTATGGGGGGCATATGTTGCAGTTACTGTATCTCGCAGGCATCACATTGACTTACTATTTATGCCAAATATTTTATCTGTCCATTATCATTCTTTGAATAATAAGTTTTGACCTTTAACATCTACAAAGATATTGATCACATACTTCTTTGAATAATAAGTTTAACAGTTAGAACGTTGATCAATCTCGAGGTGCTAATGATTAACTATAAATGATTATATTTAATGATTAATTAAATTTATCTTCTTTTTTTTCAAATTATGCATAATTTGAATTGGAAGCAAAACCTTTTCAGCAACTTTATATATATTAAGCAAACACTGAGGATACTACTACTTAAGTATGTAACATAATATTACTTATTTTGTTTATGATAAACTTATGATAGTTATAAGATCTTTTTTTCTTAATGACTTTATTATAAGTTATTAAATTTATCGTATATCTAATATCCTATTATTAATAAAATAAATAATAGAAAGTTACCTACTTAAGTAGATAATATTTTTATTAAACTTATATGTTAAATCATTAATTGAATTATTATGTGAATTAGAGCTGATTAATTTTAATTATGACAAAAAAAAAGAAAAAAAAGAAAGGGGAGGTAATGATGCAATCAAGTCAAAACACATGGAAGGGACACCACCATTACGGGCCACAGACCCATTTCCATATCCAACAGTGAACAATACTGAAACCTTGCACTTTTAAAATGTTGGGCATCCCTTTATGTATATATATGGCTTCTCTTCCACTGTCCTCACAAGTTATATATTTTTCTATGCCTCCATTGTTAACTTTGCCTTCAGCATCCCACGAGCTATCACACACAAACCCACGTTTCCTCCCCTTCTCTTCTTTTATGCCTCCTTCTCTTATCATGCCACCCAATTCCATCTCTAATCATTAACTCTCCCTTCTCCTTCTTCTACTTGTAGCTGTAAGCATCACAAACACACACATCTACCACTGTTGCTAGCTGCTGCAGGCATGGCGCTGGATTCATGGCTGACCAAGGTGAAGTCCGCCATCACGTCCGGCCTCGACGCCGTCCGCGCGTCCGCCGACGCCGCGGGGCCCAACCGCANGGCCGTCGGACCGGAGGCGAGGGACGACCTCTACGCCATGCTGCCCGCGAGCGTGCGGGGCCAGCTGCGGTCGCGGCTGCGCGGGCTGGGGGCCTACTGGGGCGTGTCTGTGGCCGACGACGCCGGGCTGGCGACGGAGTGGAGGGCAGCGATGGCCAGCGTGGTCGAGTGGCTTCTGCCGATGGCGCAGGCGACGCTGAGGTGGCAGGCCGATCGGAGCTTCGAGCGGCGGAGTGGCGGCGCCGCGGCCGTGGGGACTCCGAGGGCCGGCGTGCTGCTGCTTCAGACGCTGCACTATGCGAGCAGGGAGAAGGTGGAGGCCGCCGTGACGGAGCTTTTGGTCGGTCTCAACTACGTCTGGAGGTTTGAGAGGGAGCTGGCGGCTTCTGCTGCCAGGGCTTGGATGCTGCAACAACGCCAACAAATGGAACAGCAACAGCAGCAACAACAACAAGAACAGGAACATGAACAAGAGGAACCTATGAACAAGAGCTAAGTTTTTTTTTTCTTTTTAACTTAATTTGCCTTTTGTTTTTTTATGGAATTATTGGATGTTACTATGTAAAAAGAAGAAGAAGAAGAAGAGAACACAACAATGTGTATCTATCTACTTATCCATGCCATGATTCAGATCCTTTGCTATTGCTCAAAAAACTTTGAGCTTCTGGCTGTAATATGGATCTTTGCATGCATGTCTGAATATTCAGACTTAAGAACATGATGAAACTAAGAAGAGTAAACTGATCGATTGAGCTGTACATATGATATTGTACTTTGAAAATGAGATAATTTTGGCACTTTGTATTGTGGATTTATGTTTTTTTATTAATCTTGTTACACTTTGCAGTTGCAACATTATGTCCTTTGCTGTATTTTGGTCGAATACTTTGGTTTATATATAGATTTATATCTAAAGGGAACAACAGAATGATATCAAGAAGGATTGATTTATGGTCATATTAGTTGTGTGTTCTTCCAAGTGTTGAAGTTGTAATAATAAAAAAAGAATAAATTAATTAAATGCGTGAGCTGTGCAATACGAGAAAAGAAGAGAAAACCCAAACCTAAACAATTTAAAACTTTTAATTAGTGTTGTGTAGTGTGATGTAGATAACTGTTGCAGATTTAGTCACCATAAAGAAAAAGAAGAAGAAGAAAACTGTTGGCCATTTGACATGTAATGAGTAATGGAAGAATGTAGACAGGAAAAGGATGCATGAAATGATTCCCTCCACCATATTACTCATCCTGTTTTGGGCCAACATGCATGAACGATGCATTACGCCAAGCTTACGCAACATATATATATATATATATATATGTGTGTGTTATGATATGGATTTATATATATATATATATATATGTTATGATATGGATAAAGTAACTTTACTATGGAGTCAAATTTTCAAATGCACTCTAATTAATCTTTAGTATTAGACGTACATATTTGCAATAACATAGACACTGGGAAAAATTCTACTATAGTAAACTTATTTTATCCATATATTAAGATATTATATTATATATATATATATATATTATCACAAATATATTAATAAAATTTCAAATATATATGTATTAGTTAGAATGCATTAAAAAAAAGACTCCATCGTACAAATGCTTTACTCAATCTCATATATTGAATGCATCGATAATACATTAAATCTCAACATATTTAAAAATTTATACGATTGTAAAGATATATTTACATTCTTATCTTATATGTATAAACTTTCTAAAATTTACGTTATTCTATATCTTTTATCATTTATAATTTCCTTAAGAAAAGTTCTTATCACTGCTCAAAAAAACATAGGCAGTTAAAAATGAGTCTGGTTAAGCCTCTCGTCTATTATTTACAACAAATTGATATTAGATTAGTTTCATATCTTGTGCGATCAAAAAATCAAGCCAGCAAATGTTTATCATCCTATTATTAAGATCTATGAAATTTGATTATAACTCAAATGTAACTCCAAAGTGTTAGGACCGATTATAACTTCTACAAGGTTTTTGTATTAGACTAATTACTTTTTCAATAATAGAAAAATCAAATGGAATATAATTGAGACTACTTTCACCATATTGTATTAAGGAATCGGCAAATTATATTACAAACCCTTTCTACCATATGATAAAAAGATGGATTATTATATATGTTATAAATCACGATACCATTTTTTTTTCTTTTTTTGGATCTGAATGATCTTTTTGTTAGACCTTAATTTGTGGATGACCAAAGTTGGACCATCACATTTCAGTACGTCGCATACTGCTGAGTTATACTTTTCCTTGTTTTCTAGTTCCAGCAACAAAAAGTTCTCTTGTTTTGGCCTTGTGGCTTGTTCTGCATATTAAATTTTAAAATGGGTAAAGGACTAAAGATGTGATCTGGTTAACAACCCGTAACACATGGGAGTTGGTGTCCTTTGCCTTCCCAATGGATCTGTCCACATGCTGCTCTCGTTGTGTGTTTGGTAGGAGGTGTACTTGCAGCATGTTGTTGTTATGCAAATAACATATAATATATCATTTTATAATGGTTAAAATCATACTTCAAGTACTTAATCTCATAAACTAAATCACTACTAATTGGACTTACAATGACAAAAATGCTTTCTTAGCTACAATTAGTACATCGTTACTTATCTCATAAGCTATTATTAGTCTTTGAACCTCAACTCTTTATAAGGAGGCTATGTGAAGTCGCAAAATATTACAAAGAAAAAAAATGTATTATGCATAATTGAACAACTATAATAAATTGTGTCCAATTTTAATCCTGAATTGGAATCAGTTGTTGTGTTTTCTTTTTAATTATGTGAACTATGGTAGCTTACTTTGTAACACCCAAAAATTTCATGTAATTAAAATTAAATATTAAAAAGGAAAAGATAAAGTCTAATATGATTAGAATTTAAAAAAAAAATAGAGCCAAAGTTAAGTTATTATTTTAGTTAATTAATATTCTTAATCTTATCTAAACTAATTTTAAAAGAGTCCTAATTCTAAGAGAGATAGGAGATAACCCCTATATAAGGAGGGTTAGAGGGGAAAGGACCCCATAATCTCTCTCAAACCTTAAAAACTAAAATCTTTCTCTCTCTCTTAGAGGACTAAAGGAATGGGAGGATACCTGAGGGCGAGGAACACCAATTGAGAAAGAAGAGGAAGAATTAATTAACCAATGTATGTAACTAGGAGGATCAATCCTAAGGATTATAATATATTTATGACAAGTTATTACTGGTTAATTGTTAACGATTTATTGTCAACGGATCATGAAAAAAGACAAGAATCTACAACAATCAACAGTTTCATGGAGTTCGAACGCGGATCGCGTCCAACAGAAAATGGACTACGTTCATAGGTAACAAACGACCGTGCGTTTGAACGTCGATCATGTTTCGCAAGAGGACACCAGAACGCTGGACACATACCATGTCTCCCTTTGACGCGGACCGTGTCTATAGCATTAACAAATTGACAGAAGCCACGTGGACAAAACGATCGCGTCGCTTGCCAGCATGGGTCATGTTCACTATTATCGTATCGATCGCGTCTCCTTGATGTTGGGGTGCAAACCGTGTTTTTCTCTGACATAGGTTGTGTCTTACTGTTACAGAAATGACTGTGTCTCCTTGACATCGATCATGGATCGTGTCGTTCTTCGACACGGGCCATGACTCTTACACCCATGAATCGGGCGTGTCACCTCACACAAATTTGAAACGCGGGCCGAGTCCTTCACACCGGCCGCGTCGAAACTGAATGCAAGCACGACCGTGTCCAGCCAACGCGGGTCGTGTCCTGAGTAAACGTGGATGATTTCTAGCCGCGTCATCACGATCGACGATAGAAAAATAGACTGTGTTCTTCGGGAATGCAGGTCGTGTTCTGATAGGTAAGTTGTTAAAGTATTGTCATGTCCAAAACGGACTGTCATTGCCAGACGCGGATCATGTTCGACCGTTGGAGGGGATATTAAAAATATTGATTGGTTGATTGACTATTGATTCTCAAAACCTAGATTCTACTATTAATAGGAGTTAAAAAAATGCTGCATGTGATTGAATGTATGTATGAAGATAATAATTTGGCTCCTGGTGGATTGTCAATTGGGACATCAAACGTGGGGTAATTGAGTTCCTTCAAGAACAATTGTCAATTGGTTCATGTAGAAACTCATGCAAAGGAGTTTCCAGGTTCATTGATTTTTGTTTAAATTCCTAAAAGATGGATTTCTAGGTTAATTGGTTCATAATGAAACTACTGCAAGAGGTTTCTTAAGTTGATGTTTGTTGAAATTCTTGTGTAAAGGGTGTCTCAGGCTCACGGTTCCTGCTAAGATCTCTACAAGAGGTTTCTCAAGTTCACTAGATTCCTGCTAGAATGACTACTCATGGGTTCTTTTGGGAACAACTACAATTGAATTCCTAAGGATCAAATGACTATCGAATTTATAGACGTCGCTAACCTTAATAGAATCATGGTGAAAGTCAATGACATTCAAGCTTGTTAAAGAATAATTGTTAAAAGCTCACAATTGATTGTTATACTTGGAAAAAAATAATGAATCTTAATAAAAATTGAATTGGGTTTGATCCTATTGAACATAAATTAATTGAGTTTTGCTTCACAGCAATGCAAATGAGGTTCTTGTAATTGAATTATTATAATTGGAAAATAGATAATGAAAAGGTAAAAATGTAAAGGATACATAATATTATTGTTTAATTAATTTATCATATTTTTATATATGTTTTCCTCCATTATATTTTCTTTACATATTGAATTATAGCTCATGAGATATTGTTTCCTTTGCTTTTGATCCTGCAGGATAATGAATATGTGATGACATTGATGCACGTGATAAAAATTTAACCTAAGTCAAATTAGTCTTTATTGAGTTTATTAGTTTATGTTTCTTTATTATCACTATAATAAATATATTTTATAGTCACGAATTAATAACCACATATGTATATTTGTGGCTATAACTATACCTTATAGTCACGTTTGCAATGTTCGTGAATATTAATTCAACTATAATCACAAGTAATTATCATCTGATAATAAATATATGGTTATTACCATAATGATTTTTTTCGTGACAGCAAATGTATATAATTGCCACGAATTTGAATTTCATAGTTAATTATATTCATTGTATAAATAATGA
>LTAE01005759.1:0-27476 GCA_001647135.1 Pontederia paniculata | reverse complement strand
TGAACTCTGAAGATCTCGTGGGAGAAGATCGGAGCGGGGACGTAGGCCAGGAGTTCGGCCGAACCTCGATAACAAACTTCGTATTTGTTTGTGTGTTTGTGTTTTCTCTCTTTACTCTCTTCTCTGTTTGTTTATATTCGTATATGCTTGCTTCCGTTAACATATACACTAAGATTAAAGCAAAGAGAGTAAAAGTTTTTAATACACCAATTCATCCCCCCCCCCCCTCTTGGTGCCATCCAGATCCTACATTTATCGCTCATGGGAGAATCGTCTCCCTGCTTTTGATCTTGTAGGCAATGATTGCGATTGATAGGTGATGGCACTGATGACATAAATGGTTGTGATGATGGCTTGCATATGATGAGTCTAGCTTGAGTCCAGTATACTGAGTCTAATTAATTTTTACAATTATTTTATTTTATCTTTTCAATATTGGAACTATGTAAAAGGATGCTTTATCTTGCTAGACTATTTTATCGAGTTTTACTTTAAAGTTATTGTTTCCAAATATTGTTGGACAGTCTCTTGGTCAAAGTCAAGTCAAAGTAGTATTGTCGTAGCATCTCCAAGTTTATGTTCTGCCACGTGGTGGGTGTGGATTTTGGAGCGTTACAGTAAGGTATAAGAGTCTAACGAGAGACACTTCTTAGTTGTCTCTAAAGGAATAGAGTCCATGTGCAAGTGTTACGAACAGTCACAATGCAATCAAAGAAAAATATAGGTAAAGTCCTAAGGAGGTTATCGATAGATAAATTAATGTTTGTTACTTGTTATCAATGTAGATGCCTCCCAAACGTATTACTAATCGAAGAAGACAAGAACGTCATGAGGAGGAAGTGGAACATAATGAGGGCCATAATAACCAGGCCCTAGATAATCAAGAACAACAACAATGGGTCCAAAGTAATCAAGGACACCAGCAACAAGTCCAAGGCAATCAAGGGCAGCAACAATAGGCCCAAGCATCTAAGGACATTCAGCATTTAGTCAAGCTTTTGCCTCCTCAATTCGAGGGCACTGAAGGTGTAGTCAGGGAAGAATGTTGGCTGATAACAATCGAGGAACTTTTTGCACTCATGCAGTGTGCAGAGGATAGGAAAGTCTTATATGCAGCACATCGCTAGGTGAAGGACACGAAAGACTGGTGGTGGACCACCAAAGTTACTAATTGTCCCGATCAGGAAGTGATCGATTGGAAAGAATTCAAGAAGGCATTCGAGACGCACTATTTCACTGCCTACCAATGCAGTCAGAAGCAGCGCAAATTCTTAAAACTGCAGCAATGCAATATGACATTTGAAGAGTATTACAACCAGTTCGTTCGACTCGAAAGATTTTGCAAGCTGAAGCATGATGCGAACAAAGAGCAGAGCGCTTTGTCCAAGGCCTAAACCCAGAGCTGAGGACCCTGACTCTCATAGGTAACTGCAAGACCCTTAGCGCGGCTACTGAATTGGTTGGACGTCTAAAGAAAGACGCTGTCGACCACCAAAAATACTATAAAGGAAAAGGACCGATGCAACCCATGGAGCTAGATAGGGCTAGAGGGATGAGCGCAGGCAAGATAAGATACCCAATTGGAGGGACCAGCGCCGTAATGAACGCCCACGACCCTTTGAGAGACCCCCACCACCGCAAGAGGAAAAGAAGCATTGCCCTCATTGTCAAAGGATCCATGCTGGGGAGTGTCATCTAAAGAGTGACGCCCCTCAACTGTGGAAAACACGGACACTTCGCTAGGAACTGTCCAAATCGACGAGGAAACCAAGTCTCTCAAGGAGAAGGAAACGCTCTTCCACCGACAATAGGAAGGGCGTATGGCATGAGGGTTGAAGAGGAACCACACATCTACGACTCCGGGCGAGGTACTCCTAGCAAACCCTATTAAAGAGGATTAGAAATAGCTTGTTGATAATATATCATTGCTAAAATAGATGGTACTGTTGAATTCGAAGGCGAATTCATTTTTAAGAAGGTTATTATGTAATACCCGAGAAGTCCCAAGTAATTAAAATTGAAGTAAAAAAATAATACGATAAGATATGAGTTTGATTAGGAAAAGAATAAAAGGAAAGATATTATGAGATGAGATGGAGTATGATTAGGATTAGAAAAAAAAGAATAAGTAAGGATCAAAGTCAAATTATTATCCTAATAATTTAATATTTCTAATCCCACCCAAACTAGTTTTAAATTACGTCTAATAATAAAGGAGATAGGAGGAACTAAATTAACTTTGACTAGAATTATGCATAGGTAACCCGTATATAAGTAGGGTTAGAGGGGGAAGGACTCATAATCTCTTTCAAGCCTTAAAAACTAGAATCTCTCTCTCTCTCTCTCTCTCTCTCTCTCTCTCTCTCTCAAAGGACTAAAGAGAAGGAGGTTATACACATGAGGGCAAGGAATACAAATTGTAGAAGAAGGTTTAACTAACAAGGTATGTATTTAAGAAGGATCAAATAATTATGTAATCTTATGTATTGGATATGTAGAAAACATATCGAGTCATGATGGACACGGATTGTGCTCTCTCATAGGAACGATCGTGTCCACTAGGATATGAGTCGTGTTCGACGATCTCGCTAGACGAAACATGGGTCGTGTCGCCTCTCGATGTGGACCGTGCAAAGACTACGCCACCCGTCACCGCCACATCGGAGACAAGATGCGGACTGCGTTGCCCCTTGACGCGAGGCGTGTCCGCCAGCCACGTTGTGTCATGAATGAAACGGACTGTGTCCTTTAGGACGCGGGTCGTGTTCTCGCCGCCAAAAAAATTGATTTATTAAATTATTTATATGTGATCTAGTGAATTGATATGTTAATTGTTGCATGGAATTAAACCTAGATGTGCATGATAATAGGAATTAAAAAAGATTGTTGCATGTGATTGAATTGAACAAGAAGAGAATGAATTGGTTCTCGATGTATGGGATCTCATATGTGGGATTATTGGACTCCTTCGAAAGTTATAGGACTCCTTCAGGGATCCTTCGGGAATTAATATTGGATTCCTTCGAGAACAATTGGGTTTGTTCAGAGGCAATTGATTAAAAGATTCCTTTGAAAAATAATTGTTATTGATTATTGAATTTCAGGCCTACCTAGCCTTCATGAGCACCGGAACAAAACCAATGACCTTCATGATTAAAGGTTCACTAATTGATTGATTGTTACAATTGAACAACTTAGGACAGTAGTAAAAATGAGAACTCATATTGAGTTCTAACTAAAATAATGAATTGGGCTTGAACCTACCAACAAATAATATTAAGCATTGTGTAATAACAATGAAATAAGGGTTCTTGGTATTGAATTGATTACTGATATTATTACAACACAAGACGAGGTAATGTAAAGGTAAAACAAGTATTGTATGATAAAATTATTATATGTCTTTACATATAAGTTTTCTATTATTTCTTTTCCATATTAAGCTTCATTGTCCATGGAAGAATTATTTCTCATGCTTTTAATCATGTAGACGATTATTGCAATTGATCGTGATGATAGTTTACAATTATTTTATTTTGTCTTTTTAATATTGAAATCATGTAAAAAGATGTTTTATTTTGCTAAATTATTTTATCGAGTTTTATTTTAAAGTTATTGCTTCGTGACTGGGTGTGAATTTGAGATGTTACAAAATCAAATTAAATCTGATGGTTCATATGTTATGATGAAAATAGATCAATGGATCGACAATTTGTTTCATTTTTTAAAATGCTGGTGTTACAATTATTATCCGTCGAGGATGTTGGAGGCGAGGGTTGGTACCAACCCAAAAAAAAAAGAGAAAAGACAAGGAACATAAGAAAATTTCTTCTCTCTCAGTAGATACATTAATTGGATGTCCTAATGAAGAGGATGCAGCAAATATTTAAGGAAAATGACTAGTAGCTTCATTTTTGTACAAAAATAATTAGACAAAAAATATTTGAAAAAATAAGACAATTCATTTAAAAAAAATAAAACAAATTAATTAAGTCCACATACGAGGAATCTGCTGCGCTTATGCAATAATTCTAGGCGGTAGAGTCAGCAAAGTTCCTCAGCCTATTCAAACTTGTTATGTCCTGCGCTTCATTTCTTTGCCTTGGAGAATCTGAGGCACCGATACTTCTCCCCACTGACGGTGATCTCAAGGGCACCATCTTGGTTGTCTTGATTCGATGCGGTTCCCATAAGCACACTCTTCTCCTTCTCTAGATTCTCTCTCTCCATTTTCAACCTTGCCTCCTGGCGTGCAATCTCTGCCTGCAGAAAAAAGTGATTGCTGGTCATATTTCTTAACTTTCAGGAACAAGTTGTATCAACAAGCAGTCATCGGCAGATGAACAGAATCTGCAAGGAGAAATTCCAATGCAAAACTATTTTTTTTGGAAGAAGGAAACAAAGGTATGAAACCGAGTTAACATCATAGATGTCTTCTGGAACTTGTTTTTAAGTGAGAAAAAATATCTAAGTTATCGGTAACCTTTAAGTTAATCCAGTGAAAGATAAAGATAAAAAGTTCATCAACTGAATTCCATCACTCAGATGTCAATCAAAGTACTCACCAAAGTAGACAGCCCTGAACCAATTAGGAAACTGACGCTTTGAAAGTGAACTGACAAAAAAGAAAAGAACAAGTACTACCAACTAGCATGAAAGAGAGCAGGCAATGCAAGGACTACCATGGAACGCTTTAGCCTTTTGGATGATACCTTTCTTGACATGACCAAGAACAATACTCCAAGTTGAGAATATAATTCACTCACCATGGACAAATAAACTAATAGTCCTGAGAGAAAACATTGACATTTAATAAATGCACAAGCGTAAGTTAGCTAGGGGTCACAGTGTTTCACATCTCCTAACCATTCATGATGCGAGAATGAGTGGAAGACTTCTGCTGCACTCTTTTTTCTTCTTCTTTGAAAGGGTAAAAGGATGATTAACCAGAATGTTAATCATCAAGCTTTTCCATTCATGATTAAAAGGATGGAGTAAAAGTTACAAAAGAGACATTTCGAAGAAAGTATGGAGTAGGAGACACTAGTCTTGCATTTAATTAGAAATCCAAAGACTGTAAGCAGCAGCAGCAGCAGCAGCCAGAATGTTCTCAACGTACCACCTATAGTCCCCGAATATTACCCTGTTGTGCTGTAATCAAATGGCCCGAAGGAGTTGAAAGACTCTTGCCTGTTCTTTCAACAACCTGAAAGTTATGATGCTGGACTGACCCCACCTCTCCTGAAAGATATCCAAAAGTCAGCTTCCGAGATGTGAGAGATTCAGCGAATGTTTGTTCTCTGCCGGATCTCCCTAGTGATAGAGCAGTAAAAAAGAAGGTGATTTGTATCCTACTATTGGAATTGCAGAGCCGACAAGTTGGGTTTGCAGCAGGGAGGATCCTGGAGATGTAAGAAGCCGTCGTTATTCAACCTCACCGCAAAAGCCAAATAAAGATTTTGATCTTGAGTGGCACTTTGGTCTTCCAAATGAGTCGGCAATCCATTGTGAAGTCAGCATCTACATTCTGCGGGGGACCCTGAAGAAATTATATGCTTGCTTGGCCGAGTAGATTCCAGGATGCCAAGCCCAACCATTTGTGATAGAATTAGACAACTTATAGGTACCCAGCATGGACAGCAAACCAATAGTGCATAATGGTCACTAAAGAGTTCGACCACTGTGGCAGTCCTCTGAGCATCAGCAAATGAACCTTCGATTAGTAGTGTGTCATCCGCATATTGGAGTACGGGAACAATAGTCCTTGAGGTGTCCGGTGTTGTGAAACCAGAGATGTGCCCGGAGTTGACACAGGGAGAAAGTTGCCACCATGAGGGCATTTACATTGATGTCGAAGAGGAGTGGGGCCAAGGAGCAGCCCTGTGACTCCCTTTCGAGGTTGAATCCATCCACCCGAAGGCACGCCATTGATAAGGACAGAGAAAGAGGTCGTGGTGATGCACATGTTTTCTGAATGTCATCTATGTCTACTTCATTCATACTAATACACAAATGACTGCTTTATTATCATAGAAATACTTTGAATTTGAATATTTACATGACTAGATTATTACTTCTTTCAGTCAATCACCTAGTAAAAGATTTACAAAGATTACTACTAGCTAAAATGCCATAAACCATAGTTGACCTAACATATATTTCTTTTTTTTTCTTAATTAGCATACTCTTTCCATCTATTTTTGCACAGGAAAGTTTACCTTTTCTGGTTTGAAGAGAGGTTTCCACAATAAACAAAAAATCCACTGTTTGTTTTCTTCTTGACTTAGATGTCATTATTTCAACCGTAACTCAAACAGAGAAGCTAATATAGTTATATCTCAAAAAAGATAGACGCTACTCTAAAAGAAAAAAAAAGTTAAGATGTTTCTAATTGAATGAATCATAGAAGGAACGTAAAAAGTTTACCTAGAACATCTGTCATCAGTTAGTACCGCACAGTAGTAAGTTTACAGATGATCTATCTCACTCTATAAAAATGATAGTGAAGCAATCCATAAGTGTAAAATCAAATCTGTGTTTAGGTTATCATAGCATATATTTAATGATATCTACATAGAGATCAATCTTGTTATGTATTCTTTTTTTTTCCAAAAGTAAGAGAAATATGAGCTTCTCGAGAGACTTTGAGTTAAAATATATAATTTTAATACAATATGTAGATAGGATGAAGGAAACCCTGAAAATTTGCCTTAGACACAAGTATGATATGTCATCAAGTAGAAGGAAGAAAACAATTAAGGGAAAAATATGTCGCACTAAATCACACTAGCTACAAATCACACATTTCTTTCCACTGTTGAAATCTAACCATGTCTATCATCGAGAATTTTACTACCATTGATGCTTCCCCCAGAATAAAGCTTCCATTTCCAGTGAAGCCCACAGATACCAAGGAAAGGAGACGATAACATCTTTTTTTTGGGTTCCCCAAAGGGGCCCCCGGTGTCCAGGGCTACTAGCACCTGACTAATCCGGAGTCGAGGTGAAAGAGCAGAAATAGCATTCCTCTAGCTAGATTGATGACTTCGGTGCTCGAACTCGGGACTACTAGCTCCCGGTCCCCCAACCCAGGGCAACCGAACTTGGTTAGACGATAACATCTTTAAGCAATGCATTAGACATATTATTCCGAAGATCATTTTGTGTCATTGAGGAATGTTAAAACATTTCATACCACAACGAATTTTGAAGGCAAATGAAACTAATTCAATTCTAACGAATTTGAAAAGCATCACAATCAAATATCAACAAAATTTTAATAAACAAGCATACTAATAACTTGTACATAAGGATCATCAATAATATCACGCGAACGGTTCTTAATTGATATTAAGATGTCACTACTCACTCATCCTCTTTCACCAAATCATTATAATACTCATGGAATGACATCACGTAAGCTGCAATATTTTCCCTCCCAAAACGCATCATTGATTCAATGTACAAAAAGACTAATAAAATTCATATGGAGAAGACGATCAACAATTCAATCACACCTCACAGGCTCATCCACAACTGCTCCGACCAAAGTTTTCGCCTAAGGCAGGACTCAAACTTTTAAAGATCATGACACAATATGTTTTCATAATAACAAATCGAGGAGAAACGTAAGGCATAACGGCAGAAGATAACTATACCTCGCGTCGTGAGAGCTCGGCCTTCCAAGCGGCCTCCCTCTCGGCGACCTCGCGCTCGCGCTCCTCGATGTAGCTCTGCATCTCCCTCTCCTTCATGATGCGGTCCTGGATGTCTGCGTCCAGCGCCTCCTTCAGCTCCTTCACAAACTTGTCCACCACCGCCTTGATACGGAGCGACATCTCTCCGGCGGCTCGTCCCCCGGTTCCTCTTGCACTTGTTCAAACGGTAGCCTCAGAAGTTACCGGATTTGTGGCTTTCCCGGCCGGAAGGGACGGAGAACGCCATTATTTCCGGCTAGGGTTTCGAACTGGAGACCGGCGTTCGATTAGAAATTGAAACTATTAGTTTTGTTTTAAAAAGAAAAAAAAAAGGTGGATTTGTTGAATTTGTTGTTTCCTATGGGCAGAAGAAGGAAAGCAAAGCAAGCAACGGAAAGCAAGAAAAGGAATAAAAATACATGGACCTTATTATTGCATATATTTGAAATAATACGAGAGCGAATAAATTAAGAATTTTATGGACCATCAATACGGGTATTTATCAAATGTCAAGATATTTTTTTACTGCTGAAATGAACTTAAATATTTATTTTGCTCAGTTTATTGATCTTCTCTTTTTACCCTTCTTTCACATATATTTTTTGTTGAAATAAAGAAATGCCTAAGATTTATCCAAAAAGAAAGAATGAAGTCGGCCTAATACAAACAAAAAAAATGAGATATATAAATAAAAAAATAACAAAGTATATCAAATTTGTTCCAATTAATTAACTTTTAAGGGGAACGTTTGACGTATTCTTACTTTTTTATTATTTGAGATTGTCATTTTATAAATTATCAATAACATCATATTTAATATTTAATATTTAATATTTAATAAGTAGTACTAATATAATTATAATTTAAATTAATAAATATAATTCTTAAAATACTCTAAAAAATATTGAACTTTATTACATTTATTTTATATAAACAAAAAGGTAAAAGATAAAAGAAAAGGAGTTTGAGCAAAATGTATAGAGCTTATATTATAGTTTTAAGAAATCGAGAAGATAATATTAAAGAATAATATTTTTTAATAAAATATGAATATTTTAAAATTTTGGTTAAATAAATAATTTTATCAAAGTACATTTACACTTTTCTGAGATATTATCTTGATTATTAATGAAGTGATAATTTAATTATCGAATAAATAAAAATTATTAATAATATATTATAATCAAATATGACAGATGATTCTTAAGATTTCAAATTAAATAATTATCCAAATATTTTGTGCTCGCCTGTAACAAATTTTAGAATTATTTTATGATGTTGAGCGTTTTAAGCTTCAAATTTTAGCTTACATTTTGTCTGAATTTTTGGCGTCTGCTAAGATTAATGTTCAAAATTTATTCAATAAAAAAATCATATAATGCCAAAAAGAAGACCCAATGGTTCAAGCAACTTCATCACAGTAGCAGGAACGAAAGAAATTTTCCTCTGCAGATACTCTTTCCGCAAACTTATTTGAACATACATTGAAATTATTATTATTATTATTATTATTATTATTATTATTATTATTATTATTATTATTATTATTATTATTACATATTTGTTGTGGTATGATTGCTTAGTTCATGTTGAAGGGCTGATAGATGAGAAAAAGAAGGGGGAAAGGGAGCTCCCAAATTGCAGATTGTTATGTAAAGTTGTAAACATCAGAGAGCATTCGATTAAATGCATCTAAGGCCATTTTGGGAGCACCATCCATCGCCAATAAATGCTATCATATGCAACGTTGGATGGATCCGGGCAGTTGCAGCGCGTGTTTGCAAACTCTCCTACTGTCCCTGTTGTTGTGATGGTGGTGGTCAACTGGTCATGTTATTAATGCCTCTACTCTTTAAATTTATTACTTGCGTTCAAGTGCATGGAAAGTTAAGTTATTAATTTTGTACTCTTTTTTAGATGTTTGAGAACCTTATTAATTCCATCAATACATAGAATATTGAATATTAAGCTTCAAACTCGATGGGTTTGAATGGGAAGTTATTAGTCTTTAACTCTTATAATTTATATGATTTTGAACCATATTTAATATATGATTTTGAACCATATTCAAACTCCATCCCGTAGTGGATTGCAACCCTGAGGACATTCCGTCGTCCCGGTCCGCATTCACCATTTCTAGGATGGAGCTTGTTCGTGTGGAGATGATTGGTGGTATCATATGCAACTTCATCACAATGCAAGGCCTGCATGTTTTTGCTCTACATTCTGTCACAAGCTCTTTCACTTCCATCTCTGAAACAAAAACCGAGTAAATCCGAAGAACGTAAAATCATGTAGCCATGCTCATTTAATATCGGCAGCAATCAGCTTGGAAAGATGAGGAACTCATATTTCCACGTCTTATGCCGGCAACAGAAGAGCTCGAGTCCATGGGGAATTTGAATTATGTTTATCCATAATATAAACACACGTCAAAACTAATGGAATAAATTTTCGGTACTATGCAACATACATGTAGTATTTCAAGGAAAACATGACCTGAAAATATACATTGATCGAGAATGCTAGGATGAAATGCTTATATATTACGACCGACAAAGAATGTGATACAGTAAGAAATATCGGTAACATTCTCTTTAAGAGCAAACAATATTGATGAGTAAAAAGTGCCAGTAATAATGTTCATACAGTGAAGCTAGCTTATGAATAAATGTTCCTAATATTCTTTGTGGGCAGTTTTCACCACATATACAACAAATGGTGTTATTAGCGTTCCAATTTGAGATATTATTAGCATTCCCGCCAGAAGACAAGAACATAATAACACTCCACCAAACTGTCATATGAGAACTAGAAGGTCATTTCATGATTTTACAACTCTGCCTTGGATTCTTCATCCTTATTCTGTTCCTTGTTAGATGTAAATGCTTTAATGATGGACTCATACACCGTGATTCCTTTCAGATATTCATCTTTGTTCAAGAACTGCGGGAACAAAAAGGATCGTCGAACGGTCGTTACTATACATAAATCACATGAAAACAAAGAAGAAAAGAATAATAAAAGCATGCAAATGCATTGCCATCAACCAAGCCGTTAAGGAGAATGAAATCAATCGCTTATTTCAAAATTCAGAAGTGTCTCCTTATTCCTGATCCAAATATCACAGTAGAAAACATGGCATTTCACTTTTCCTACCTATAAACAGGTCTATGTTCTACTGATGGCATGTTTGACAATTCTATAACTTATTAAAACAAGTTGCCTAGAAATATGTTCATTCAAAAGCTGATACTGTAATTCTTACCAGTAGAGATGGAACTGCTTTAACCTCTGGAATTTAAATGGTGTTAACATGCAACATGTTGTAGGACAAAGTAGTTTAGATAAGTTAGGTGTCTTATGAGTTCTAGTTAAATTGTAGTCTTATATATTTAGTTTCATTTTTATTTTTATTCTCTAGTTGGGTTGTAAAAGCCTATAAACATGCCTTAACCCTTGTATAATCAATCCTCCTCCTGTTTATTTCAAATATCCTTTGTAGTGTTTATCTTCCTCAGTGGATTCCAAGATTCATGCCTGATTGTTTTGTAAACATCCTATCAAACTTTTGAACTATCAACTTATTTGGAACATTCCTGAAAGTTGTCTACATATGAAAGAACTCGTGAAACATTTACAATTTATAATTAGGACATATTAGTGTACATTTACAAAGCATGCTATTGTTTATTACAGAAAGAAAGGAATAGAAAAGTTCAACAAATCGAGTTTGAAAAGTATCAAAGATGTGGTCAAAAATTCACCTGAAGTTTGATAAAGCAGATTGATCCAGTTTGTTAGACAAATGGAAATCACAAACATCGCAAATCATCATTACCACAAGATTTTCTTGTAAAGAATATCCTTTATTTCCACTCGTCATAAATGTAATGATATGTCTTGTGTTTCAAAGGGCTCTTTATATACTGCTCTTGCATTTCATTCATCACTTCAAGAATATTTCTTACTCCTTTGGGGGTTGCCCTTGATAAATGACATGCTTTAAAAAATGAGCATAAAGTAGAGCATACCTCATTATGGTCATGCAGCAATATAGGTGTGTTTGCCATTGGTGAAAAGCCAAATGCTGGTATTCCTTGTTCTCGAAAAAAACGAGCATCAGTTGAAGCTGGAAATATTTCTGGTTTGTTGAGCTTGCTGTCAGATTTTGTGATAGCTTCCTCAAGCAGTTTCCACCAAGGATTAGAGCTATCTACAGCTGTGATGGCTGGTTTTCCAAACATGTCATGTACTGGAACCTTATGCTTAAACTGTTTAGCCATGGATCATCAGTTAGAGAATTCCACATCAAAATACGTAGTGTTCAATTTGCCATAAAACATAAGTTGGGGCTAAGATGAGTCTACTAATCTCCATCTTTTGTGTGAACATAAACTTAAGTTATCACATAATCATTTTGACGAATGTGACATTTTAAAAAGTAAAACCGTATTTATAATGGTGTTTAAGGAAGAACACACTGATGAACTTCCATCACTGAAATATCCAAAAAGTTCTAGTCAAAATATTGTTTGATGTCATATTACCTCCCATTATTGAGAATACATGGTTCCCCTTTGACATGGAAAGAACAATTAGCAATATCAGTTCGTTATCACAAGCCAATCGTTTGAAAATAGACAAGATTCAGACTATCAAGCAAATTATGTTGTTTGCTTTGATCCGGGGGAAGATCAGCACGAATCGGATTTTTTGAGGAACGTATCGAGAGAGAATTGGATTTGGTTAGACAATGTGTGGTTGGTAAACAAGGATTGGTTTTTTAGCAAGGTACGGAATGTATTGTCAAATATTCAATATGATTCCACAAGATCTATATACTCCTGAAAGAGAAGCGGATATAGGAAGTATTGTTGCCAAGATCTATCTTTTTTCTAAAAAGCTTTGTAATTCTTCCATTTTTATTTCTACCTGAAGCAGAAGCAGGAGGCATTTCTTGGGTTATCAAATGATACATAGTGCAATATGGTCAATAAGACAAAGAGGAACTGATTAACTAATTATACCTACTATGAGAATCCAAAAACTTAACTGTTGGGATGCCTGCAATAGCCCTGTGGGCTGTGCACTGTACGCAGCCCAGTAGGGCCTTGCATGTGCCAGGCGCATGACAAGCAGGAGCCGCTTGGGCTCTGGCATCTGTCCACATCTGTGAAAGGACACCATCTAAAAGGCCTACTAACCTGCCGGTGACAGATGCCTCTCAAGCTTGGAGCTCGTGGGACGCACAGTGCTGTCCCTACGTTACATCATGTGACTTGGGTGACTTATGCTCTCTCATAAACTGCCATCTTGATCTATAAAAGGGACTGAAAGCTACCGTTTTGTGTGTGCAACATTGAGGTAAATAGTCAGTGCTCTATCCTAGTCGTCCAAGGCATTTCGAGCTGTCAGTCTGTGCTCCAAGTTCCAGTGATTTGGTTTAGGTCAATGCCCAGAAGTTGTTCGTGGGCAAGTCATTTTCGGCTCCCGATCTTTATTTCCACCACAACAAAGCACTACATGAACATCTTCTCGTAGAATTATGGTTCCGTCTGTTTTGACAAAAATATTTTTACGGAAAATTATTTCTTGACTTTCTATTATTTGATAGCATAAAATAAATTAGCTATCCGGAAAATACTTTCCTGTTAACTAGAAAATATGAGTTAAATTTGGAAAAATGAATTGCACTTGTACAAATGGAAAATTATTCTCCCCTCACATAGCCTTCAGTTTTATATTCCCAAGACCATTTTTCTTTGTATTTAAAAGTCATATACCAAATACATGAAAATAAATCATTTTCCAAGAATTTACTTTTCAAAAAAATTATTTTTCTTATACATTTGTCCATCAAAACAAAAAGAGCCTATATTTGTTATAATTCCAACAATAACAATATCAATACTTTTCTTCATATTCATTGGAAAAAGAACATCAGGATTAATAGTCAATATGTGATACACATATTGAGGGAAAGCCTTCAAGGGCATAAAACATAAACCTTGAAATTCTGAGATGCCAACTGGTTCTGATGCTCATAAGGTCATCACTAGCATAATCATTACTGATATATCAAAAGAAGTTCTAGTTAAAACATAAACTGGTATTAGGCTTCCAAAGTTTGGGAAAGAAAAATGTATGAACCAAAATATTAACTTTACCTTGCATCCTAATTATGTGTTTATAAATCTAATTTGCTATCTCCAAAGTTAATGGAATCAATTTGCAGATTCATTTACATTGTGAACAGAATGCAACTTGTGTCGTTAATGCAAAAAAGATTTTGTAGAATAATTAGGTTACATACTAACAAAATATTCTTGCTCAACACTCGATGGTAAGATATCAGTACTGTGCCTCCATCAGTGTAATTTTGATGATATAAATAATCTCTAAAGCATGGGATGTCATACATTGATAGGAATCTACCATATGCACATATTCTAGAAAGAAACATGGAGATGGGTTGTTCCATATGCATGTCTTCCACTATTAGACTTCCAGTCAAAAATTAGTGCAGTTGAGTGGTCTGTTGTAACCTCTACTCACATCTCCTATATTCTAGTTATCTACTTATTTGCTTCCAGTTAGTGTTAGTGGGAAGGATATCATAAATATCCTCTTTGTATTTATCTCAGTAGGAGTTGAATGTGTGTTTCTATGTTATGGGGGAGTGGTCTATTCCATACGGACTATCTATTGTAGTCACTTCATAATCTATTTTCATCTTCAGTGTTCTTTCTTCCCAATTAACTTATGCACCTATCAATTGTATCAGAGCCTCTTGATCCAAGATGGTGAACACATTCTGCCTGTCCATGGATCAACAAATCCTTCCACCAACCCACCATCTAATTCCCCTACAGATTCCATTTCACATCAATTGTCTTCAATTATCACTTGTTTGAATACCATAGATAGTTTAGTTGCTGATGTGGCATTACTCAAATCTCAAGGGCAATCCCCTAAGAGCCTTACAACTGACAAAGAAAAAGCAAAAGATGTCCCTTCAAGATCATGGAACCAAGCTAGGTCTCTATGGATTGATGAAGAAGAAGATGAAGAGATTGAAAATTCTGGGTGGCCAAGGAATTCATTTCATCGACCTCATATGAAGCTAGAGTTTCCTCGATTTGAGGGAGGTGACCCTCGTGGCTGGATTTTGAAAGCAGAAAAATATTTTCGATTCTATCAAACACCCATCAATCAAAAGGTAGACATTGCTTTCGTGTACCTTGAAGGTGATACCCTTGAGCTATTTTCTTGGCTTAATAGTGAATGTCCTATATTATTTTGGAAGGAACTCGTGAAGCCTTGCAGGAAAATTATGGACATAAATCCTAATGAGTACCTCTGTGAAGTTCAACAAATATGTTTTCTGAGAGAAAGTTCAACAAATAGGTACTATTCAAGAGTATCATCAAGAGTTTGCAAGATTGACGTTCTACTCGTGTGAACAAGGCCTGAACATTGCATTGGGTGTAATCCTCAATGGACTCAAAGAAGAACTCAAAGTTGATGTGTGGATTCACAAGCCTCGCTCTGTTTATAAAGCCATGAGCTTGGCCCTTGAATTTGAAGCAAAAATAGGGGCAAATCAGAAAAAACGACCTGCATGGTTCAAATCATTCTTCTCCAAAGTGCACCTTCAGGTCAATTGCCTTAGCATATTTCAAGTGGCCCCTTAAATTCCTGACCTGCTGCTGCATACTCCACGATATCTTGATCCACAACCTTGGGACGTGGAAAGATAAGCTCGGCTAGCCAAGGGCCTTTGCTTCAAGTGTAATGAGAAGTTCTCACTGCGTCATTGTTGCAAGAATTCATCCTTAGCCATCTTGGAACTTATAGATGAAGATATACCACAAGGAGACACCTCAACTGGCCATGAGATTGAAGAGGAAACATGTAATTTGGCTGAGATCTCATTTCATGTTATATTGAGCAAATCAAATGGCACTACCATGATGCTTCGAGGAATGGATAAAAAGTGCCTTGGGTCATTAATGTTTAGTAGAGTTATGATTTAGGTCACTAATGTTTGGTTTCCAAATAATACATCACTTAACTTTTGTTTTGTTGATAATTAGATCATTCACCATATTTAACAGTTAACTTTGCCACATGTCTATGTGGCATGTGACACATCATTTCACTTAAAATAACAATTTATAATCTAATTTTATTATTTAACTAATTTACCTTTCCAACCTTAATTGGTTTTTGTGGTTGTTCGTGATCCTCCGTATATTTTCCCTCTTCGTTTGTAGAATTTGTGAGTCATCTCCTTCCCTCTTTGTCGCTGCCCGACTCTATTACCTCCAGCACTGCCCCCCTTCTTGCTGCCTACTCCTCCCAGTTATATAAGCACTCGGCAAAAAGGCTATGTATATTTTTTTTTGAGGGAATATTATATATAGAGAGAGAGAGCAATTATTCATAGAGCTCCAAGGATCTAATAACGCCATACCCGGTGCCAGGGGTCATGAGGTTGTATAGAAAAATTTCAATACGACAAAGTTCGGCGTTTATGGCAATAATTCTGCAAATACTGTCAAGAGGTTCAGAATTGTGACCGACTTCATCTCAAAGATAAGTATTGTGATTATACGAAAGACAATCCATGATTCCAAATAAAATAATTTCGTTCAGAATAGAGTTTTTGATTGAAAACTTGAAATTAAAAAAGAAGCTGATTCAGTAAGTTTGATGTTCAGAAATATGGTAGTATTATCTCGTCCAATAAATACCTCTCAAAAAAAAAACTAAATCATATGATGGCAAGTCAATCAGTAACATATTGTGATGTTGTACTTCTAAACCTTCATGCACCCAATAAAGGGGCTGACACTGGAGGAGAAGAAGTGGGGGGTGTCGGTGTGGAAGGAGAGGCCACTACCAACAATATAGTGCTGACAGAGGGGAAGGAGACGACGACAGCAAATGATGGGGACTCAGGGGCTTTTCATGATTTGACGAAGTAGGAAAATAATACAGAGGGCCACGAACATAAAAAGAACTATGATAATAATAAAATCAAATTATAAATTATTATTTTTAAGCGAGCTGATGTGTCACATGCCAGATAAGTGGCATACGGCAAAAATAACCGTCAAGTATGGTGTATGATCTAAATATAAATAAAACCAAAGTTAAGTGACCTATAATTTAAAAACCAAACATTAATGACCCACATCATAATTTTACCAAACATTAGTGACCCCTCACACTTTTTACTCGCATAAGTGGAAAGGTCTTTATTCTGGTTGACCTTGGATCAACTCATTATCTTATTGTTGAGTCCTTAGTTAATGACCTTTAAATCCCGATTCAACAAGTTCCTCCATTTGGTGTTCAAATTGGAAATGGGGAGGTCATCCGTTGTAGCAAATTATGTCCCAAAGTTGAGGTACAACTTCCAGGTCTAACTATTACAGAAGATTACCATCCCTTTTTAATTGGTCCTGCAGATCCAGTTCTTGGCATCAAGTGGCTAGCCTCTTTAAATACTGTTCAAGCAAACTGGAACGAAATGTTCCTAATATTTTATCTAGATGGAAGAAGGTACAAGCTGCAAGGGGTTCCCAAGGTTACACAAATTGAAGGCACCTTCCAATGTATATCCAAGCAAGAAGATTAGCTTTCAGGTTCAGCTCACAAAAATGAGTTTTTGCTGACATTTAAAGTTGATTTGGCTTTTCATCAACTTCCAGTAGCATTAATCTCTATTCCATTGTTACAGCTACCAGATTTCAGCAAGCATTCATTGTTGAATGTAATGCATCCACAGCAGGAGTGGAGGCAATTTTTTTACAGCTAGAACATCCTATAGCATACTCTTGCAAAGAGTTTTTTTTTTCTCTCAAATTACTATAAGTCTACTTATGAATGTGAACTTTTAGTCCTTGTTTTGGTTATACAAAAATGGGAGGATAACTTGTTGGGACACCGTTTCTATGTCAAAACTGACCATTGCAGCCTCAAGCATCTGTTGGAACAACAGATCGTTATAATTCCATTAGAATGGGAATCTCAGTTAAATGTTGCTAAGCAATTGGATCATCATTGGGCGACTAGTTTAAAATTGCTTTATCTTCAACTTCTCATTCAATAGAAGAAACCAACTGGGAAGAAAATGGCTTAATTTATGGTCAAGAAGTTTCTGATTTGCGCCTCGAGGACAAAGCGATTTTTCAGGCGGGAACCTACCATAGGCAGATATTCTAGAAAGAAAAGTGGAGATGGGTTGTTCCAGACATATGTCTTCCACTACTATGGCTTGCAATTACAAAATAGTGCAGTTAAGAGTGGTGTGTTGTAACCTCTACTCAGATCTCCCATTTTTAATTATCTACTTATTTGTTTCCAGTTAGTGTTATTGGGAAGGATATTATAAAAGTCATCTTTGTATTTATCTAAGTAGGATTGAACGTATGTTTCTATGTTATGGGAGAGTGATTCACTCCATACGGACTGTCTATAGCAGTCACTTCTTAATCTATTTTCATCTTCAGTGTTCCTTTCTTCTCAATTAACTTCTGCACCTATCATACACAAGCATGACAAACTTGCATGTCACCTCTCGGCACTAACAATTTTCCATGATAATAGTGCACGCTCCAATGGACAATTCTTGACAATTGAAGTGAGGCATTTAATGCAACATGACTAAAGCAAACAAGCTGGAGTGAACCTTGAAGACTATCGAACAACATCCATTTGAAAATAGAGCACAGACTTACACAGTGGTACAATGATGGCTTGCCAAGAGAAATAATAGCTGGGCATCCCTCTATATGATGAAGATATGAAGCCTCAAGGAAAAGCTGCAAACTTATGAGATATGTGTGTTCAATACAAGCTCAAGATAGTTGCCTAGACTATTTCCATGCTGTGCATTTTGTGAGAGCAACTTTGGGAGCTAAACTGTCTCTGAGTTCAGGAGTTCCTATGTAGACCTGAAAATGGTGTGTCTGGAGGAGTTGGAAAACAGTGTAGCAAAGGTTAGATCATCTATACAAGTCTAGTAGAGGGAATGCACGTTCTACCCAACCATCATAAATCTCTTGTGTGCTTTTCTGGTGTGCCAATTACTGTTGCATAATTTTATACTGTTCTGTTCTGTTGTAAAGTTGCAGATGACTAAAAACAACATGTAAATCACTTAGGCGGTGTTTGGCTGTAGTTTAGCTATTCAAAGTATAAGAATTATTAATCCGATGGTTTTGTTAATCATTGGAGTTATTCTTTTTTTTTAAGTTAGGTTAAAAATTTGGAATTTGAGAATAAGAGTAGTTATTTTTTGAGATAGCGTATGGATGATACATGAACAAGAAAATAAGTGATGAATTATCAGAGTGACTAATTTGTCCTTCATATACTTTATCAGAAAATTGAATTTATTGGACCTAAATTATATTTTAGGAGCACAAAAAATTATTGTGCTGCTAACATAACTTTTTTTTCTAACTCCATATTACAATTTCACAATTATACCTTTAGTATTCGATACGAAAGTTGATAGGTTCAACACATAATTAATACAAAAGTTGAAGTATGTGGCATATAAAATTTTGAATCCACTCAATCCAATAGAAAAAAGGAAAAAAAAAAAGCTGCAGTCATATTCATCCTCCAGCATGCCTTTTTATGGCTAAAATAAAATATTCAATCACATTTGGTACCAATGAAATATGTAAATCCAACAAAAACCACAAAAAAGATCATGCATTTAAACATCATATTGATGAATTACACTTTTTTTCAAAGTATTTGAACCACAACTCATTTACAGTGATACTGCCATACAAGATCCAAAGAAAAATTGAAAGAAAATTGGATTTTCATCACAACTATACAAGATAAAGAAAAGGAGAGAAACGTGTAGGAACTTATGTTATACTACAGGAGGAAAAATGCATTTCTATGTACATATGCTAACCCAGATGTTGATCTCACTAGCTACTGGAGGGTGTTGCCGACTACGAGGTATCAAATCTAGCAAAAGAGGTAAATTTGCAACAAAAAATAATTGGGTATGTGCACAGAGGAAAAACATGATGATTCAATGAGAGAAGTCACCAAGTAGGAGAGTTTTGCAAATAGAGTGAGAAGGAAAAGAAATAGGGATGTCTGGGAGATAAATAGAGTTGATGTGAGTGAAAAGTAATGCAGAAGGACAAGGGAAAAAGAGACAACTTGACGTGGGTTAAAAATTCGTGCTTTCCATCCGAATGTGTAACCAAGGTTAGCAGCAATTTCTAGACATTATTGCAACAAGTACGAAATTGAAGAACTTCACAAACACATACCTCATATGACATATTACGGGATGGAGGCGCCCATTCTTCAGCAATACGTCGTTCCAATACCTCGGGATTAATGTTAGGAGGTACCCGGATATCTAGACCTATTTCTGCTTCTGATGGCTGGAGGTTCATGACAAAACCCTAGTAGAGACAAAGTTATGGCAAGAGTGAGAAGGATATCGATCAAAACTAGAAATATCAAGTGCATAAAGATGCTAATTTTTCCCAAGGAAAAAAAAAAGGATGCTAATTTTCCGTGATAGTTTCTTATCTTACCTATCCTGCAGATGTAGAGTCATCTATTGTGCTTTGTGGTCAGAAATTGTTTGCTAAGCAACATAATAATAATCTATCCATTCAGAAACTGAGAACCCGAAACTTGGCACCAAGAAAGTTAATTTCTAAGGAGGAGATGTTTTAGCTTATCGACATGCTTACAGTAGGCGATGGCGTGCCAGCCTTCAGGTATACAAAATTGACGGACACTGCCTCACCCTCAGCCTTCACTCCTGCCTTCACCAGGTCGAACTGTGCCGTCCTGAACCTTCGGATGGTCTCCACGCTCTTCATCAGGTTCTCCATGGCACTGCCGTCATAAAGCTTCGCTCCGTGTCCGGGCGCCCCCTGCGCTCTTATCACAAGCCACCAAGGACTGCGTTCCCCGTAGAAGACCCTGTACTGCTCCCCGGGCGACGCGAGGCCCTCGTCGAGCACCACCCCTACCCGCATCTGCCTGAACGTCTCAGACGCCGCGAAGGCGCCCGCGCCGTCCGTCCCTCCAATCTCCTCGTCAGGCACGAACGAGAGGTAGACCGTGCGATCGGGGGCGAATCCGGCGGCCTTGAGGCGTCGGATGGCCTCCAGGTACTGCAGGCCGACGCACTTCATGTCCTGAGAGCCGCGGGCATGGAGGTTACCGTCAGGGTCCAGGGCCGCGGAGAAGGGCGCGTGCAACCACTTGTGGGGTTCGGCGGGGACGACGTCGGTGTGGGAGTTGAGGAGGATGGACGGGAGGGATGGGAAGCGGCCTGGCCATCGGAGGAGGACGAGAGGTTTACCGGGGACGAATTCGAGGGTGTCGCAATCGAGGGAGAGGGCGGCCGCCTGGGAACGGAGGAAGGCGGCGGACGCGGCGTAGTCTGGTGAGGGATGGGATGTGTTGATCCGGAGGTACTCCTGGAAACGGGCGATCGCCTCCGCGTCCCCCGATGACGATGACGACGACGACGCCGCAGTCGCCGTCCACGCCAAGAACACGAGAAGGAAGAGGGAGAGGGAGGAGGAGGGGTTGTTTATTCCCTCCATGTTTTGGTCGCTCGTGGCTTCCTGAGCTGCTTGAGGAGTTGAGCAAACGGAGACCGACCAAAAGATAAGTGTGGGACAAAACAGGGATAAAAAGTGCTATGGGTCACTCATGTTGATCACTAAAAGTTGGTCACTTGAACGTTTATTTTGTTCATGTTTAGGTCACCCACCCCACTAGATTTAACATTTAATTATGCCACACTTCACCTGACGTATAACATTGTCGAGCTTACTTAAAATAATAATTTATGATTTAATTTTATAGTTTACAGAATTACATTTACTCTTATGCAGTTATTCTCAACCCATTCTCCTTCGCAAGTCTCATCTCTTATTTTTTGCTCCCCCGTGTGATCGATCTTCCCCTGCACTAGACCCCGATAGGATCAGCCCTCAGCGGGCGGCGTAGGCAGGTGCCTCCCACAAAATTATCAAGATCTCGATACAAACGATTTATTTTATATTTAATCTCTTATCAATCATACGATCTAATTCGTACTTATTCGATCATCAATTTTATAAATCTCTTCCGATTCTAACTAAGATTTCGATTTTAATAACTTTGGATCTCGCACGTGCGAACACTGATGTTATATATTAAGTGTTAAATTTGACACATTTTATTCGTTGTAGCACTGCATTGGTCATTTGTTGATCTTTAGTTCGAAGCTAGTGTTGCTCATAATTTTTTTATCAATTTGGTTGATTTTTTTCATGATTTAGTTTTTTTCTTCTCAAACCATAAATTCTAAAAAGTAATTTACAGATAATGTTTTTTCTTATTCGTGATAGCTATCCATTTTTTCTTTAAATTTTAAATATTATATATTTTGTATATATCTAGATGATGATTCTAATTAGTCTCAACTAAAAAAATAATCTCATAATTCTTCTATAATCATGTAAAAATGAAAACTTTTTTGTATATAAAATATTGTCTCATCTTATTTTTTATCAAATTATGTTCATATATGATATATAAATATATTAATAGGATAACTATTTTTCTTTTTTTTTCATCATCATGGATTTATTATTTTAAATGTAAATAACATGTTTTTTTTACAATGTTTAAATGTCTCTCAATATTTTTTAGTATAATTTCCAATTATTTCGTAACATTAACTATTTAATACAAGTATTTGACTTATATGATAGTAATCCAATTATTTATAAGCTTCAAATCTTCATGAAAAATAATATGAAAAATAGTTATTTATGCAATTAATTAATTACTTATATATATTATGTTATTGTGTATTGTGAGTTATATATGAACCCACTCACAATATGGGCTAGCTCCGTCACTATCAACCCTAGCAAGGAGGCGACACACTTGCTAGGATGACCTCTCCTTCCCTGCACTAATATTTAGATTTTAAATCTCTTTTTTTTTAGTCTAGACCCACTGATATTCAGGATTATTGATATCTATCTAACTAAGAGTTTGAACGATAGCGAAAAATATAAACTCTGATCAAATGAGTGACTTTAGAATTCAAATTCAAAGTCACTAGCTCTCGTTAATCTTGAGATATAGTTTCGTTATCTAACTATGTCAATCAAATTTGATTATTTAAATCTTGTGTTGTAGTGATTAAGATGTTGTAGTAGACTCGTTCGCTTATTCCTAACATGTTTGATTATACAATGTTTGTTGTTGTGATTAAGTTTGTGATCACACATTTTTGTTGTTGTAATTAAATTTGCCACCAATGTTGTATTATGGGAGAAAGAAAAATGAAGCAGGAAAAAAATCAATCAATTATGACGATCTTATTCACCAATTGCTATGAACTTCCAACAATAATGATAAGTTTCATACATATTTTTGTTTCTTATTTGAATAGTGTTGATTCATTTAATAATACTTTGAATGGACCTTTTTTGATCAAATGCAATGAAGAGTCACTTAAAATACGATGCAAAGATATATAATCATTTTAAGCTTGAACGGCTTGGGTCAACCATGCTAGTTTGCATTATTTGGAGAAACAAGACTTGTATGCATATACCGAGGAAAAGTTTAAGGGAAAATTTGAGAAGGATATGGTAGTGCTCATTAGAATATTTTGTTACAAGAAGCATGATAGGGGCTACCAAAAACAAATTACAATATGTGGTACGGTGATAAAATGCTAGGTGAAAGAAAGAATATGAAGAAACGAACCAATTGATCTAGAAGAATAATCTAGAGTCAATCTTATGCAAAATGAATAAATAATGAACTCTTCTAAAAAAATGTTGAAACAAAGAATTCTATCAAAAGAGTTGCAACTTTTTTTCCTTGGCATATGAGATGATCATTAATCTTATTTATTTATTATTCATTTGAAATAACAAAATAGGAAAATGATGACAAAATTATTTCGATTATAGATAAACTAGATCTTATAATAATTTTTCTCTTGAATCAAACTGATTCGAGTGGTCTATAACTTAAGTATAAATCTGACTTCAACTTATAGGTGAACTAGTTTTACACAAGTATGACTTCAATAAATTTTGTGGCGTTAGAGGCAAAGATGAGGCAGTGCGGGAAGGAGCAAAGCGGCGCCCGAGAGGTGCTCAAGGTGAAGGAAACTGGGTTCAGGCAATCATTCGACGAACATGAAAGAGGAAAAAGTATTAATTATATAAAAGTATAAATGTAATTCATTCAATAATAAAATAAAATTATAAACTATTATTTTAAGTGGGTTGGCATGTTATATGCCAGTGATACATTGCCAAATTAAATATTAAATTTAGTGGGTGACCAAAATATGATCAAAACAAAAGTTAAAATATTAAATTTAGTGGGTGACCAAAATATGATCAAAACAAAAGTTAAGTGATTTATTTTTTTGGTTCCCACCTAGCATTGCGTCGATCATGTCGTGTCAATGTTTATATGCATTGTCACGAGTTAAAATCTTAATCCACCTTATAGCTCATTGATCTAATATTTTTATGACATATAAGATTTCTAATAGAGATTTTCTACGCCAGGAATCAAACTTGAGACCTAGAAGAGTTCCTTATTGCTCCACCCAAAACTCTTGTTGCTAGTGATCTATTCTTTGAAAACTAAACATGAGTTATCAAAATCTTCTTTTTATGAAACATGAGTGACCCACGAGACTTTACATAGCGCAAAATATTTTATAATGCTCAAAAGTTATTAGTAATAACTAGAATTTAATATACCTATTGTAACACCTCTAAAAGACCATCTCATCAAATGGCAGAATGTCCATCTCGAGACGCTACGATATTCATCATTGACTTTATATTTGACCAAAATACTAGTCAACATAATAAACACGTTATGCGAAAGAAGTATCTTTAAAATAAAATTCTTTTCAATAATCTGGCCAAATAAACAATTCTATTATAATGTCCAATAAACTCTAGATGAACATATGCTGGACTCTTATCATGTGCAAGTTACCAGGTCATAAACTCTTACATCACCAGTGTTATCACATATTCATTATTTTGATCACCTGATGAAGTCTAATATTGAACAGTAATAATCAATAGGAAAAATCATATACGCAAATAAAAAAGAAGATATAAATAATGTGTTATGATCATCAGTAGCACTACTTTTTTCTCTTGTTCAATGACTTTTATTCAGGAATGGTAGAAATATCAATTCCACAATATGATGTACAATAGCTTCAGGGTTTAGTATATTCATGATCATTAACTCTTTACTTTATAGTATTATTAAGTATCATTATTGGTGAGAACATCAATCACATCAAGATGTGTATTAGCTTTAGTATTTAGTATGTTCAAGTCTAGTCGTACTTAAGACCACTTTATTCTTCTCTAACTATCTTGTCCTAAGTTCGTCAAACATTAGAATCAATAGGTGAATCTTATCAGATGCAATGAAGATTCAGATTGTCCATACGCAGTCATGGCTAGCTAGGCCACGAAGCGTGCATTAAGAGAGATAAATCCTTAAAGAAGAGGGTATGAAATCCTAAATATAAAGGAACAAATTCCTAAACATGAGGGAACAGATCCCTAAATAGAAGGGTATTAGATCCTAAACAATCGTCGGGGCCTTGTTATTCATGTGATAAATTTAATCATGAAACATTAATAGTTTTTAAGTCTTATTATCAGTTGAGCGGTCACTTCTAAGTTATCTTCTCAAGATCCTAAAACATCATAATAACTTAAGAAATCAATCATTAAGATTTAACCAACATTATAAAATAAATTTACTTAATTCCATTATTTTTTTGACAAGCAAAATATGGTCCAAGTCAGATATCGACACGGTCCACGTTTGTGTTTTATTAAACATATTATGTGTCAGGATGAGTCAATAACACGATCTGCGTCAGGTTGAGACACCCTATTTTGTATATTATACTTGTAAATCCGTGAAATGATCTGATATATCGTTTTTATCAGTTAACATAGCCCGTGTGATTACAACATGATATGTGTTAGGGTTAGGATTTATGTCGAAGTCATCTTTGATCCGAGGGACGTCACACGTGTCAAGGTGCGACACGATTCATGTTTCATAGCTTGTGCAACATTTGCTACTATATTGTCCGAGGGACACGACCCATGTCACGTGACAACGTAAGCCGTGTTAGGTTGGCCTTGCGTGGTCCGCTTTCCCATATGTTGTCTAATGGGCACGGCCCGCGTTTGCTCAAGATGCGCTTCGCGATCTTTCTGTCGTCCTACGAGAATTCGACCTGCATCAGACGACTAATTCAGACGAATTATTTTAATGACATGTACAACAATTATCATTATATTGCAAAAATCATAACATTAATATTTCTTATGTTTAATCATTCAATATGCAATTATCTAAGATTGATCCTCTAATTACATATATGATATTGTAGGATTGTTCGTTCATTCTTCACACCTTACAAATTCTTATCCTCATTTTCTCGATCTAGGCGCTATCCTTGATCTCTTTCACATTCTTCTAAATAGAATTTTGACATAGCTTTAGGAGAGGGGGAGGGAGATGGAGAGAGAGTCAATTTCTTAACTTTGCACCCTAGAAAGAGAATAAAAATAATGAGATTTTCTCTGCTCTATAAGTCTAATATATAAAGGTGTTCTAGGACTTCTTCAACTCTTAATCGAATTCAAATTCTAATTTTTAATTTAATTTTAAAATTAATATTGATTAAAATATTATTATTTATTAGTTTTTAAAATATATTTAGATAAGACTATAAATATTAAAATAATAGAATAATAATTTGACTTAGACTCATATATATCTTTTTTCTAATTCTAATCATATCTCATCTTATTCATCTTTCCTTTTATCTTTTTATATTTTTTATTACTTTAAATTGTCGGGTGTTACATCTACGTAGCAAGCATGTATGCTAAGCAAGTTTTAAATGAAAATTACTTATTTTTTTATTCAGCCTGATTATAAAGAAATTAAGTGAACAAAAGTTACTCGTCTTTTTTTTTTCAAATACTTCTCAATATACATGCCTACTAAGCGGATACATTTTTTCCTAATAATTTAGGGGTGAAATGTTGGACTTTAGTCACTATCCACTCATAATAATATTTGAATTGTTAATTCAAATAATCATAACTACATATAACTACTTGGTAGTTTTTATTTTGTGAGAACTATCACATTTGCTTCCTATAAATACACATGATGATCAAGAGAAGAACACAGGAGGAAAAGCAAAAGAGAGTGCTCATAAGTTTGCATAAGTGAGGGATTTAAGTGGTGAACAAAAGAATTATTTCATTGGTAATTAATTTTTAGTACCGGTGATACAAGAACTTGGTTTCTTTTTCGCTTCAGCTTCTATAATTTTGATATATAATTTATTTCAAAATTTCTTCATGGTATCGGAGCCGATGTTTCTTGTTTTCTTGGTTATGCATTTCTTTGTAAGTTTATAAAGTTGTATAAACTTAGTTGCTTCATATTTTTATTTGGGAATGAATTTTGTCGCTTCTTAGAAGCATATTATTTTGCACTTATCTAAAGCATGAATTTATCATACTTCTATGATTTTTTGCATTTTTTTTGCTTTTTGGAAGATGACCATTCCTTTTATTATGAAGGTGTGATTTTTTTTATGAGACTACAAGTTATTCTTTATAAGAAGCATATTATTTTGCATATGTCAAAAGTATGAAATTG
>LTAE01005758.1:0-27477 GCA_001647135.1 Pontederia paniculata | reverse complement strand
ATATATATATAAGAATTGTGAGTTTTGGTGTATAGCACGTCTGTTTCGTGTTGTGTATTGCTGCTGCCTCAGATCCGAATTGATCTCACAAAGAAAATATGACCCAATGCATGTCCATCTCTATAGTGGTAAGATCCTTATGGCCGAGACCATATTGTTCGTAAATGCTACGGATGTTATAATGAAAAGGGGCTGCCATTTAACTATTTGTGATTATATGTTTGTGTGTACTATTCTCCTCGTGTGCGTTGATCATTAGAGTTAACGGGAACCATCAGAACTCAACCCCACTTTGCATCATGCGTCGTGAGTGATATTGGGACATGCCTATGTATACTAAAGGATGATTTAACATTGGTTTTTGGTAGCATATTGATGGCTGATTTTCTTATGATAAATACTCCAAATTTCCCTATTTTCGTCGCCTTAGCTACTGGTTTATACAAAGTTGGTCAGAGTTGGTGGGCAGCTGCCGAACACTCCCTTTCGTAGTGGTAAAACATCGCATGACCGAAATTTATTTGGATGAACTTTATTTTTATAAGTTATTATGACATATTATGTGTTTTGGCAACATAATATATGTTACTTCTCTGAGATAAGAGAACTTGTTTCTTAAAGATTATGAAAGGATTAACAAGATGAGTTTTATGGGATGTTATGGAACTTATGATTAGGTTCTTGTCATTGTTGATCGGACTCAGACGCGGATGACTAAGAGGGGTCTAACGATATCGAGGTGAGTGGAATTATCACAATTATAGTAAGTATGCTCTAGTAGCGATCTATAGTCTTACACCGAGGTAAGACTCCCTTTCTGAATGGGTTATTGCATCCATGTGTGTGTTATGCATCATATGAAATAAGTGACTGTGTGTCATGTTTTAAATTAAAGTCATGCTAAGATTCATGCAATTATGACACTTGTACCTATTATGGACTCCTTGATGGTTTCTATGATGTTTTCTCGAATTTTTCCAGTTTTATGAGATTTGATGATTTCCTTAGATTAGCACCTTTTGCTATATACTCTATTATGAAATGCATGTGCATTCATACACATATATGACATGTCATGATAAAAACCACCTTGTGGTGTGATTTTTGCATAGCATCGGAGAATGATCAACTCCGAGTAGGTGCGGAAAATATTAAGACCATTTCATAGTGGCAACTATTAAATCCTAGTACCCATGTGTACATCCCCAAGTGGACGACATCGATGTAGGTAAATCATTAAGTCCATCTATGATTGCTCAATCTGCACAACAACTCACTTTGGATGTGTATTGGCCGTACGACCTTAGTGAGGATTCATCCTTCGTTAGTTTATTTTCTTCTGTAGATACGAGGGATAAATGTTTTACATGACATACATTGCATGGTTTTATCGCCATTTTATCGATATGCATTGTGGGCTTCGATTTATTGGATTTCGATATTGTGTTCCCTCCAATCACTGAGCCACTTTTATGCTCATCCCTCTCTTTCCATTTTGCAGATGACGACTGCTAGATATGCTATATGATATGCATTGGTTGGGGTTTGTACACATGTGAGGTCGACGGACTAGAGTAGTCCTACTATCTTTTCTTATTAGCATTTACTTGTGAGTAGGAAACTTGTATTGTTCCTAACTTGCTATTTGTCTCATATTTATTAATATGTTTTGACCATACAAATTTGAGATTTTGATTATATCCAACGTGTGGATTCTTGAGGGCCAGTGTTCCTCATATTCATATTATATTGTCGAGTCATCATGTTCATGTGATCACAATTTGTACATTTATGGGCAGTTGTCCATTTTTATGTTTATATTCAGTTTATATAAATTATTGTATAACATGGGCATTTTTTCTATTTATCCATTTTACGCCGAGATGCTGTCAACTTTTTTGACAAATCCATGATTTGGATTAGATATATTTACGATCTTCCGCAACATTCAAATATTTGAACTTGATATAATGATTTTTTTATATTAACCCCTCGTGACGGCTAATGGTCGATTATATCGGGGTTGGTCGCCACATAATCCCTCTTATTTTAATTATGATTATGAGTCCTTTAAGAATTAAGTTGGGTAATAGTAGGAATATTAAAAGATTAGAGAAATATTAGGACACCACTTTGATTTTGACTTCTACATATCTTTTTCCTAATCCTACTCAAATTATATCTTTTCTTATCCCACTTTATATTTCCTTTTATTATTTATTTACAAAAATTTGGGATATTACATTATAACCTCCTTGAAAATGAATTCGTCCTCAAATTCTACCTTGAGCTTCTATCAACCTAATGTTTGAAATTTTCATTTGCTTTAGTTTAAAGTATGTTATTATTTCTATTAGAAATAACCTCCTTAGGAATTTACCCTATCTTTAGCCTAACAATTGGGTTCAAGGTGCACACCTTCAGGTTCAGCCTCCATGTTGTACACCCTGCCTGTCGTAAGGGTAGGAGGGCCTCTTGTTTCTCGGCCACCTTGATCTCCCTTCTTTCGGTCCAGGTATTGTCATACATAGTGGTCTTGCTTCCCGCAATTAAGACATGCACCTGTCTTAAGGCGACACTTGCTAGAATGGATTCTCTGGCATTGTGGGCAAGGTCTTCTTTCATCTTGTTGTTGTTGTCTATCCTTTTGTGGGTAGGGATTAGGACGTTCTTCGCAGCGGTCATCCCTCGTCGTAGGAGCCTTGGCCGGTCTCCTATCATCCCATCTGTCTTGAGTCATAGTTTTCTTCTTTTGAGCTTTCACCCATTCTTGATGCTCCCTTTCTAGTTCTGAGGCAAGTTCTTTGACATCTTCCATAGTCTTGCAGTTCTCGCTCATGACCTTAGCCCTTAGTCAAGAATGTAGCCCATTGACAAACCTCTTGGTCCTCGACTTCTCATTTTTTTCCAGGGTGCAATATTTTTTAAATCGTGCGAACTTGACTAGATATTGCTTTGTTGTCATATCCTCTTGTTTTAATTGAAAGAATTCCTCCTCCATTTGGTCTTTTAGATATTGTGGTTGATAACTGGCTTCAAAGACTTCCTTGAAGTACTTCCATGGGACAATGTCCTGAGTTGCAAACTTGGTGCTCTTGGTGGCTTTCCACCAGTTCTTGGCATCTCCTTTGAGGCAGTTGATGGCAAAGACAATCTTTCACTCCGTAGCACACTGCATATCAGTGAAGATTTCCTCCATCTTCTCTATCCATTTTTTGGCTTTTCCGAAGGCTTCAGTTCCATTGAACTCAGGAGGATGCTGCTTGAGGAACCTTTCAATTGTGTCCTTTGACTCCTCATGTTGGTGTTCCCTTTGAGCGGCCCTCATCAGACTATATCGCGATCTTGAGCCGATGGGATTACATACTCCTCCGTATGATTTGATGTTGACTGCTCTGGAGGAGGAGGAGGTCGTCTATTCACAAAACGTCATGGAGGCATCTATACATAATAAGTATGTCTCTATTGTTAGAAATAAGATCTATACTATGTCCTTAGTCTAAAGTTTACTTGATGGCGCGACGGCGGTTCGTGATTCTTGCACATGATCTTTAAATACTTAGAGGCAGCTAAGAAGTGCCCTCACTAAGCTCTGATACCTTCTGTAACACCACAAGAAGACCACCCTCGCCGCCTGTCGGAATGCCCTTCCCAATACGTTACCAACATACATCTTTGACTTGACTTTAGATCATAATGCATAAGGCGAAAGCCAATACTTCAAAAATAAACTAAATATCTTTTTAAATGTCAGGGTGATGAAACATTGCAATGGCTCACATTTGATGCACACTAATTGTTCCACTAAAAAGCTCATCTTAGGGACGTCCAACTTGAAACTAGAAACTAAAATTTACAAAATAATACAATCAAGTCAAATATTCTAACAACATTTAACAATATGGAATGATAGAACTGGAAACTAGAATAACAAAAATATGTATTCGAGCATGATGTCATACAAAAACTCAAGGCATAACTAATTAATCAGAGATCAATCCAAACTTAGATTTAATAGTTGTGATGAAAACATTAGGAATACATACTTGGTTTGATGACGGCGAGGTAGATTAGCTTGGATGCGTTAAGCTACAAAAACTCGAGAGCGTATATAATAAATTTAGATATTAATAAAACCAAAGAGTTAATTTCTATGATGAAAATATCAAGAATACATACCTCAGACTTGATGATAGATGACACGTTGGTTGAGGGCCTTGCAGCAGCTTGGAGGCCTTGCAAGTTGTGTTGCAAGCATGAGGTGGTGGAAAAGTTTCCTTGGATATTTTTTGCCGCCTTATACGCCTGTAACTAACCTTATCTCACATATCTATCATTATCCCTTTTCTATTGCCCCACTTTCTTTGGACTCGTCAATTATAATCCTATAAGTTGTAACAATAACAAGCTCACTTTTCTCTTGCCACCAAAATAGGACTCCTTTTAATACTTTCATGCTTGCACAAATACTATTAAATGTGATAAGATTTAATCAATTACTTATTATCTATTTTGAATGAATCCAAACTGTGACAATTTGATATATTTTTTTTTCTTGGTGAGATAATTTTGCTAATTTTTAAATACTAGACGAGCAATTTGTGGTTGTGTTGATACTTATTTATGTTCATAAGAGATAAATTAAAATGAAAAATAACATAATTTTATGGTACACAAATATGTATAAAAGGAATTAATAATAATTTATTAGTTAACTCTATTAATTTTTTGGTGGAAAGAGATCAATTTTACTTTACCATGCCTATCAACTCTCTCCCACCTATATTTATCATATAATTTTTTGTTTGTTGTGCACTTCTTTCTGGACAATTGCTATCACATTACCCACGTAAGTTTGCAACAATGAGATTCATATAATATTTTAATAATCTTTCTGCCACACACATACATACATACTATTTCTCCATTTTATTGCACAACAAGGAGAAAGGGCATTTTTTTCTTATTAACAAATTTATTATTATTTTAAATAGCCACAATTGACTAAGAAATAGAGTGTCATAAATTAATATATTGTTCTTACCCAAGATAATATAATAGTTTCTTATGTGGTACACTTATAAATGTTTTAGTTAGCTAATTTATAACTTGATTATTTTTTCGTTCTAGGGAATATGGGCGAGTGAAGCAAGTCTCTGCTGTAAGTATAAAGAACCATTAATGTGGTAGATTCACGATTATTTGAGGTCGTCTTGTGCCATATAAAATTTTTCCAATACTTTTAAGGCTATAAAAGTAAAAACAAAATTAAGAAAAAAGGCTTTCTATCTTCGATAAGCAATCTATAACAGAAAGAGGAATTTGTTGTGTGGATTTAGTGTAGCGCGCCTAGCACATGAAAATTATCAATGCTTTAATATCTATGCTAATGATTATTTAAAGTTGTTAGTACAAGCATATCAATTTTAACATTTTTTTGAAGTTATTCCAATGGTATGTATGTCCATTAGCATTGATATAAATGTACTAACAAATTTCTCTTCCGATAGTAAAAATTAGGTTATACCATCAGTTAGACCTGACAATACCAATAATTTTTACGTTTGCTAGTAAAAATATCCATTGGTATTTGTTATTTATTTATGTAGTGATTGTTCAATAAGGAAAGCAAAACTAATAAAATAAACTTGACACAATCTATAGTTGATCATGTGGAGCCACCACATTACGACTATTTGCATCACTTGTGCCATTACATATTTGTTTTCCTGTTCACATTCAGGATCAATAGCAAGGGAAACAATATCCTATGAGTGATGAAGCTCAATATATAAAAGGAAATAATAATTCAATAAGGTAAATCATATATGGAGATACAATTAGGGAAACAATCAATAATTTCACTTAACTTTACATTTTTACCTTCTTATCATTATGGTAACTTAACCATCCTTTAGTTCCAACATTACCTTTGGTCCATCACTTGCAAGAATATCAATTACATCCTCATGATGCCCATAATCTTTCATCATTATGTTCAAGCCAAGTGATTTTCCTCTTTGGACCACATTATTCATCTTTACTTATCTTTTCTTTCTTTATTTAAACAATACAATCTTTAATGAGCATTTACCAATCGTGAAAGTTGTTGGCTTTGATCCCAATGCCAATATGGCTAGCTACGCCTTGGGGTCTCTCTCTATGATCCAAATATAAACTAGTCTCAAAGGACTCCCAATCCCCGAAGAAATTAGAAACTCATCCACAAGGACCCTCAATATCTAAAGAGACTTGAACCAGTCCCATAGGACCCTCAATCCTTGAAGGAACTGGTCATTAACAATCGTCGGGAACCAACTCATACCCTTCATAGATAAATTCATTCACGAGCAATATTCATTTTAAATCCTTATCAAACTATAGGTTAGGACTTATACAATCATCGAAATTAAATTCATCAAATTTAAGAACACGACTCGCGTCCCTCCGAGACACGGTCCCTTTCGGTGGTAATCATTTTCGGTAACACACATCAGGACACCGCCCACGTCGGGGGAAGGCACGGCCCATGTCGTGTGTCTACCGTGGTCGTTCGCGGACTCAGTTCATGCTGGTACTTCATCATCAGTAAGAGCACTGCCAACATTAGGCTGATGCGGTCCACGTCTGCAAGGTACTATTCGATCATGCGACCAATGTCCGAGAGGACACGGCCTATGTGCGTTGTCAACCTAGTAACACGATCCACATCATGGGCAACACGAGCTATTTTGCTCTGGTCCTCATTTTGTTCGTGGGGCGCACCCCACGACATAGGAGACGCGGTCGTTCACAAGCCAAACATAGATCGTGTCACAGAGGATGCGGTCCGTGCTCGAGGTCCTTTTCCTGTACACACGTCATACACATATGAGATACCCTAAGGTTGATCCTCTTACATACCTTTATTTTGTTGGTCGTCGCATATGCCCTTCCCTTCCTTGAGTCCTCCAAGAGAAGAGGAGAGAGAGGAAAGAAATCTGGTGCTTGGGCTTGGGGAGAAAATTAATTAGAGCCCCTCTCATCTAACCCTCTATATATAGGGGTTTTCTAGGGTGTAGTCGAAGTCCAACTCAACTTAATCCCTCTTATTTTAATTATGATTATGAGTCCTTTAAGAACTAATTTGGGTGAGAATAGAAGTATTAAATATTAAAAAAATATTAGGATATCACTTTGATTTTGACTCCTGCATATTTTTTTCCTAATCCTACTCAAATTATATCTTTTCTTATCCCACTTTATCCTTCCTTTTATTATTTATTTACCAAAATTTGGGATGTTACACTTCTTCAATGTTGTTGTTGGGAATATTTGTACATACAACGACATCCCACACTATGAATAGCCGATTAGCGACTGTCTAGAGTTTTTTAGAACCGTTTGAATGAAGAAAAGCTCGAGAACAATAGCCAGAATGCCCCTTTCGAAACATAGCACCATAGAGCACCCGCCTAGTGCCTAATTGCACTAGCGCCACACAATGACCACTTAGAAATCGTCTTGCCAAAGCCCAATCCTACATGAATGGCCCTCGGCAAGTCGCTCAATAAAAATCTTTCGCTGCATAATTTGAACAGGCTTGTCTAAATAAATAGGAACGACTAGGTGTTGCATATGGTTAAACACTCTAAAGATGGCCCCTATCAAGTGGTATTAGAGCAATTCTCCTACTTTCAACTAGAGTTGTAAAACTCTGCTCGGCCCGATATCCAGAACCCAAATCGGGCTATGAGTTGATCTAGGACTTGGGTTTGACCCGTTTTGGCCCGGTCAAAACTCATTCGGTTAATCCGCTGGTTCAATAGACCCGACCTAGTGAATCATCCTAAAAAATATTGAAATTTTTTATTAATATTTATAAGAAAAGAATCACTGAAAAAATAATGTTTGATATATTAAAAAATAAAATAATACTTATGATGTATATTTTGTATGTTTAAAAAATCATTAGCAATTATCTTATGATGCTAGTGTATTTAATTTTTCTATATAAATTTCATGTGCGGTGAATTTATTATTTTAGTTATGACTAAAAAATATTATGTTGTGATATTATGTTGTGATATTATGTGTTATCATGTATTTACATAATGCATATTTTATATTTTACTGATTTTGACTGATTCGACCAACCGACTTAATTGGTCTGATCGGTCCTACTGACCTGAGGATCGATTCGGGTCGATGTCTAGGTCGGGTTTTGCGACCTTTCTTTGGATCAAACGGTTCCTAAAGAAGATGAGACGTCACCACATAGATAGTCGTACTCATTGTGCCCCCACCTTACCAACGTGCAAGCCGGGCCATGACCAACCAATCGAACGTTCCTTATGGAGTCTAGGAACGGCAACATGCCCAGTCATGAGCATTGAGCGGTAAAATCTGTCGTTCCACCACACCACATCCAACCGTGCTTATTATGCACTCATCGTGCCCAAGTACAACCACACCATACTAATTCATGTAGATTTTTTAAGATATTTTGCATGTCATATTTAGTTAATTTTTTTATTAATTTGATCATGGCATGCATTTTTTTTATTTTAATTTTATTGAGCTAGTATTTACCCAAGTTTACTGTTTGCTTTCCAGATAAAGAGCGAGAAGGGAAAGGAGAGGATTGCAAAACAATTGGAGATCAATTATGAGGAAAAAAAATTGAATCATGACAACTAGTAATGGACCATATCACGATTCTAAGCGCAAGTTGATGGAAAAATCTCAAAAATCATCATGATAGTGAAGTCACATATCATGATCATGGAAACAAATAATCATGATTACACTATTGAAGACATGTCCATGAGTGAGAGCTGATCAATTGAAAGTCTCAATGTTCATGGGTCGTGCATATTATCTCACGATCGTGAAGTTAGGAAGTCACCGATCATAAATTCAACTTCACGATCGTAAGCGAGACGAAGGTATTAATGATCACGATCATGAAATTCGATTCGCGGGCCATGAGGATTTTGGTGGTTGAAGATTTAGTTGCAGTCATGGCTGTAAAATATTGATAATGGGTCGTGACAATATGGACACCCAATATTGAGATATGATTTTTTAAAAGTTGAATTTGAATTGTTTTACTAGTCAATCTTATCCAATTCTCAGTCTTATCCCAGAATAATATGTCTTTTATTAACTTTTATAAAAAGGAAGAGTTTGAGATGAAATTTAATCCTAAAAAATCATAATAATCGTCAACTCTATAAATAGGACCCTTAAGATCATTATTTTATATATTATGCTCGATATCATATGCTGATATTTTTTTCTAAGATCAAGAAGAAATATAGGAGCATGATGCATTGTAGAAGGTTATGTTGTTGATCAACTACTGAAAAGTTAGATTTTAATTATTTTTCTCTATTGTTTGGTATGAACTATGTCCCATATTTTTTGTTGTTTATTATGATATTATGGAGTAGTTTATATTCAAAAATTGTGACAATATTTCATATTCAATCTTTCTTTAGAACATGATTATTGTTGTTAATTATTTCTTCTCTGTGTGATGTTCATTTAATTTTATTATTGACTTCTTTAGTGTAATAAAATTTTATTTTTCTAAGAATATGAAAAAACTCATCTTCATTATTTTATAAATTACGCTCTATATCATATGCTGAGATTTTTTTCTGAGATCAAGAAGAAAGATAGGAGCATGTTGCATTATAGAAGGTTGTGCTCTTGATCAACTATTGAAAAATTATATTTTAATTATTTTTCTCTATTGTTTGGGATGAACTATGTCCCATATTTTTTGTTGTTTATTATGATATTATGGAGTAGTTTGTATTCGAAAATTGTGACAATATTTCAGATTCAATCTTTCTTGATAATTTTTTTTTTAGAACATGATTATTGCTGTTAATTATTTCTTCTCTATGTGATGTTCATTTAATTTTGTTATTGACTGCTTTGGTGTAATGAATTTTTATTTTTCTCAGCTTATGAAAAAATTGTTCTTTAAATTTACGTTAAAACTATTAATTGCACAATTGAGATCACTTGTTTAAGAATTTTACTTTGTGTAAGCCTATGAAATGAGAATATTCATCTTTGAATTTAAGTCAAAATAATTCATTTTGCAATCGAGATTACTTGTTTAAGAATCTTCGATTGTGTGGTCTATAGCTGGACTTGATTAAGCGATTAATAGTTTAGTATTTTCATTTTAACATGTCTTAATTTTAGATTCATATAAGGTGGATTTGGTTAAATGTCCCAATTAATATGAAATTAAAGTAGATGATTGCACATGTTTAGGAGATCACAACTTAGGCAAATCTTAATCCATTATTAGACTCAAAATGTGCATAAATTTGATTCAATTTGATATAGTGATAGAGTAAAGTCCCCTAATTTGCCAAACTTATCTTAGCTTATCTTATCATATATTATCTTATATAATCAGGTTGATCTTTTCTCTAAAAAAAAATTTCTGCTATTTGGTTATTACAACTTGAATCTTTCTCGATCAACTTTGAATTTTAATAGGTTAGATCGCACTACTCCTCAAGGGTACGATGTTTTCTCTCATCACTTTATTACTTATGTTGATCAGTATACTTGCTAACTTTTTAGTGCCATCAAATCATTCACATCAAGTTTTTAGCATCGTTATCGGGGACTTTTTTTATTGACTTATTTAAATTTTATTGTTGTTTTGAGAACTATTCTTTCAGCTTTGTTGTTTACTACTTTATGATTGCACATATTCAAAGGATATGAATTCATAATCCTCATCTAGATTTGTAGAGCAAAGAAAAGACATTAAATAAGGATCACAACACTAGAAGCTCGAAGATTTAATTGGAGTTCAACCCTAAAATCGAATGCACTGCGTGATAGCTGAAGAAGAATTCAAAGAAAACCAACATGACATCCAATCCAAATCCTGACCGCAATGCAAATCAGCCAATCATATAGAACCATGAGATATTACAATCATGGTCAAGTGAATGACAACCCCTAAATTATGACATTAACAATTGTTGTTGCAAATATTTCAAATTCAACATGACACACTTCAGATGGCGGAATATGATCAATTTCATGGAAAATCAAGATGAAGATTTGTTCAGTCATATTCACAAATTCTTGCAACTATAATTTCACATTTAAGTTCGTTAGACTGCAATTGTTTCCTCTACAAGAAAAATGTGGTACATAGTTGACCACACTTCTTCCAGGCACTATATCGCATGAAAGGAGTTGAAGCAAAAAAAAATTCTACAAATATTGTACTCCACAGAAGGCAACCAGACTAATGTCAAATGACAGATCATTTGGTCAAATTGACATAAAGAAGCTTGGAAAATATTTAAATAATTAGTTCTCAAAATCTCTCATAACAAGTTATGGTTGCACGAACAAATCCAATACTTCTACAATGGTGTAACTCCTGAAGTCAAGGACAAAATCGATAAATCATATGGTAGTTGCATGGCTGACATGTGCTTGAAGTAATTATAAAATAATTAAAAATCTAACTCTCAACAATTGTAGAATGAAAGATGCAATACAGTGTCAAAGAGAGCAGGAAACTATCAATTGGACCATACCACTCACATCTCAACCCAATGAGAAGCATTAAAAAAGAATATTGAATCTCTAATGGGAAGAAATGACAATACTACAATGAAAGCAATTCAAATTAGCTGTGACTTCTGTGGTGAGGGGCACCAAATCATGAGTGCCCAACGGGTTCAAACTCTACTCCCTCACACTAGACAATGCAAACTATATTGCCAACAACTTCTACAAAAATAATCAACAAGGCAATTATGGTTTTTGATCTTCACAATCAAAACAACTACTTATCGGTTCAAAACAAAAGAATGCAACCTCCAAGTTTAGAGCATCATAATGATGAAAAACTTCGAGTTCCAAATTCATCAACTAGTGAATGCAATCTTAAGGACATCCTTGTGAAGTTTATCAATAGTGTGAGTTCCAAATTCATCAACTAAGAGGCCTCCATAAAAAAATCTAGAGAATCAAATTGGTCAATTAACAAACATCATTAATGGAAGACAATCACACACCCTTCCCAGTAATACATTGAAGAATATTAAGGAGGGATGTCAATGTTGTCACACTTAGAAGCTGAAAAGCAACTTGACGATCCAACTCCGAAGGTGTCCACCAAATCTGAAGATCTCAAAGCTAACAAAGACGAAGGAACTAATAAAGAAATTTCAAAGGAAGGCAAAAAGAAAAGAATCAAGTATTTGATGTTCCCGCAAAGATTGAAGATTTGTTTTACCCTAAAAAATATAAGCAATAACAACTTGACAAATAGTTCTCCATATTTTTTAAAGTGTTCAAGCAACTTTATGTGAATATTTCCTTCCATAAAGCTCATATAACAAATGCATTCATATGCAAATTTATGAAGGACATACTATCAAAGATTGAAGAAATTAGAATTATAAATATGATACCAACTTTTTGTTTAGTTTGCAAGAGAGATACACCTCAAAAAATAACAAATCATGGGAGCTTTACTGATGTGAAGCATGCGTTAAGATAGAAAATGACCTTAGGCTTGAAACACAAATAGGACATGAAAATATGGTCAAGTTCAATAAAATTGACTTCACTTCAAATTCTAAAATTTATAAAACCTATCAAACTCCTCATACCACAAGTATATGGTAATCGTCGAGTACTTAAGGTATCGATCCACAGAGAAAACTTTAATTTCGTACCTCTACTCCCACTTTTCCTCAATTAGACCCGGATCGGGGATTGTTATCGAAGATGCAAGCCATATCAAAAAGGAGTGAGGAATAATGAATTGAAAGTAATAATAAGTTTTTCAGAATTTAAAAGAAAAAATGCGTAAATTAAAAGAGATAAATCTACTTATGGGAGGACACCGGAATCTTGAGTTCACCTCTAAATCCAATCTATCCGCTCTTTGATGTGAATACTTAAAAAGTAGCCAAGGTTCTTGCTACCACGGGTCAAGGCGATTCCACTCTCGTGGTGCTTGCTCTACCGATCACCTTCCAACTCTAGTGGTGAAGGCTCGGGGCTTGATCAAGCGCAATATGACCATAGTTTCTCTCTCTCTCTCTCTCTCTCTCTCTCTCTCTCTCTCTCTCTGAGAAGTGAGCTAACCATCTTGCTTCCCGATAAAAGACTTAAGCCTTGACGCCCATGTCCTAGAGGGGTACCGCCTCTCAGAGCGCACTAACCTCTTTTCCTAGGGGGATCTAAGGGCACAATTAGAGTATTCTCTTAAGTCGAAGTAATCCCACTCTAATGGAAGATACCGAATTAGCAAACCTTTACTCTCGTGGCGAATGCTTGAGATCCCGATTAATAGATTAGTTCCCCAAGTCAATAGCATACCCCTCTCAAGGTCAAATTCATATTGGTTCCCCTCTCTTTCTAAGTCCATAAATCAATTTAAGACTCTATAGTCGCTCGCTCCAAGTTAGACTTCGTAGGAAGGGGTCGACTCTCACCTAACTCATATCCGGAAGGCAAGCCCTGGACTAAGATTCCCCCAAACTTCATCACTAGCCTCTCTGCTCATTGTGTGAAAGTGCCAACACTATAAGATCCTTACGGACAATGTGCACTTGGGAGAGATCATACGAAGTAGCAAAAATCACAAAAACACATAAACCATCATTCATGAATTAGAACGCGAGATCAAGTAGACATTTATCATGAAAACCAAAATAGTTAAGCGGATTAGTTTAAAAGCAAAGGATTCCCCGGGATCCTAACAAAAGGAGTTTAGCCGGACATCCTCGGGTCAACCAAATAAGTTCAAAACATAGTATGACCAACATTTTTCTTGCCGAAAAATAGAATTAAGTGCAAAAGAAAAGTAACTCATGTGTCATCGTCCTCCTCCCTCTCTCTTGATCGATGTTCTTCTTCTCCTTCTTAAAGGTTTTCAGCCTTCCGTTCCCCCAAGCCATTCTCCAAGCTGGAAAGTATCTCCCCAAAAATAGGAAAGAAATCTAGGCTGTTGTGTCAGGTAAGCCCTTGCTCAACGAAATCTGCCTGAATCTCCGGGCTTGTTGTTCTTCCCGGATCCAGCTATAAAAAATAGAGATATTCAAATTTCAAATGTTTAAGGCACACATAAAAATAAGAAAGATTCCTATCAAATCAGGTCAAAGTCTCATAATTCAAATATTAATTTGTTAGATCTTTTAAATATGGAAACGAATATAAATCAAGCAAATATTATATCTGAAAATAGAGATCCGGGTTTTCTTTTAAGAGTTTGGGCTTGCATTTTGGATATAGATTTTCTTGTCATCAAATCCCCCAAACTTTAACCTTTGCTTGTGCTCAAGCAAATAAATTATAGAAATTAAGACCACAAATATTGGAATGGAATCCGGTCACAAATGAGCAATGCATCAACTTAATCAGACCTAGAAATTTTTAAGCCCCAAGCACCAATTGCGTGTTATTAGCCGATTAAGACTTTGAAAATGGTTCACTGAAATCAGGGTTAGGGCAGTAAAAAAGGCAACCCCAACCTGTCCAACTACTAAGTTCAGCCTGTATCTCAGATCTAAGACCGTTCCTCTGCAAAAATTGGATGTTTAAGTTAAACATTGTTTCCTCGACTATTTTCCATCCCATATTTGTTATAGGTTTTTCAGCTTAGTCCACAATGTGCTTCTCTAGTTGGTCAAGAAACGGTGTGACTTCATCCCTTCAACACGGGCCTTGCTTTTCTTCCGGGAATACAACTTGAGTTTTGGAGGTGCAAATGCAATACTCATATCATGGACAGAGGAGTAATCAAGTTTTGGGTTCCCCACAACATTAGTCCACATATTTCTTCCGAGAATACTCTGGTGGGGTGCCCAGGATGTGAAGTTCATCACATACTCGAATCTCAGGGTAGAGATAAGAAGAGTAGGAAAAACCTTTCAAGCTCAGACATATAACACAATTAGACAGCGGTGGACATTTTTTTTTCAAGGCTTGCTTTGTCAAGTTGATTGCAGATCCAAGGGAACAAAGGTCAAACTCCTAAATCTAAGACCATGTGTAATTTTTGCTTGGACAAGTTGCTTAGGTTTTGATCCATGTTCAAAGCCAAGTTAGTTTTAAAGGTTTGAAATTTATAGGTGCTGGAAAAAAAATGAAAAATTCTAGACTGTGAATTCTGAAACATGCTTATATTGCTATCTAATTTACAGTTAAGTGCAAGCAAAAATAGTTCAAGGCTTGTAAATGATCGCAGCTTAGATAGTTCAAAATTCCTAGCATTTTTATATGGGGTAGGAGTCAAAGGCTAGGGGTTGACAATTGTATGCATGTTGTGATAAATTTTCAAAGACAGAGAGTGTTAATAAAAATGCAGAAATTATATACAAATGATATATAAAGGAGTGTAGGTCGTATCATTGGCTCCTCCAAACTTAATTGCAATATTGTCCTAGTGTTGATTAAAGATGGCAGAGGCTATTAGGGTTCAGATTTTGGAGGGTGGGGTGGTGGGAGCTGAATTTGCTACTCACAGCTGTTGTTCAAGTCTCTTGAGTGATGCCGACTTTGCGTTGGGCTAGATGAGCCGCATGATAATGTGGGTTATGGGCCCGCAAAAGGTTCCAGGTTGAGGTCATATGAGGGGTTAGGTGTAACCCCTAGGTGCTCTGTTCAACCCCTAACTGGAGAGGTTGGGTCGAACTGAACAAGTTGGTAGTCTTACTCCTACAAAATGAAACAAAGATTAGTGAATAAAACTCTGAGTTGCCTCCCAGATAGCATCTTGATTAGAGTCCTTGGCTAAACTTTCTTCCTCTATGGTCAATCAAGTGGGGGTTGAAGTTGAAGCTCTTCTGATGGATCTTTATTTGAGCCTGTGAGGTAAGCCTTTATCTCTTTCTTAACTACCTCCTAAAGGTTAGGATTCAGCCGCCTTTTCCCTTCGACTTAGGACTTTACATTTTCTTCAAGGGGTATTCTGAGGGTAGAGGGTAATGGTTTCATCTCTACCTGAGATGCCTTCTTAGTACTTGAAGAGTTGAGTAGTTCTCCTTGGTCCAAACTTTCTACTGAGTAAGCTATCGCAGGTGGGACCTCATCTTCTTGTCCTGAGTCGTGGAGCTTCGTGAACAGGGTCGAGTCAAGATCATCCATCAGATCTTCATCTAGAGTCAAGCTTTTCTGAAGTGGGTCCTCAGTGAGGACCACCGCTGAAACTTCTTGGATCACCTCATCTTCAGGGCTTGAAACTTCATGAACACTGTAGTAGGCAGGGTACTTCATCACTTGGGCCAAGCTGAATACTATCTTTTCTTCTCCTACCTGGAAAGAGAGAGTTCTATTTTTGACGTTGATGATGGCACCAACTATGGCTAGGAAAGGCCTTCTCAGAATTAGAGGTGTGTTCAAGTCTTCCTCTATGTCTAAGACGACAAAGTTTGTAGGGATGTAGAACTTCCCGACCTTGATAGGTATTGTCCTTTAGGATTGGGGTATTTCACGGACCTGTCAGCAAGCTGTAAAGTCATGTTAGTGGGCTTTAAATCTCTAGGGTTGAGTTTCTTGCAGAGGGATAGGTGTATCAGGTTGACATTGGCTCCTAGATCACATAGGGCCCTATTGACCTGGAGTTTCCCAGTTTCACAAGGAATCGAGAACCTGCTTGGATCCTTCAGCTTCAAGGGGAGATTGCTTTGTATGATACACTCGCTTCTTCAGTTAGGGCCACAGTCTCATGGAGATCTATCTTCCTCTTCTTCAAAAGTATGTCCTTCAAGAATTTGGAGTAGCACGACCTTTGTTGTATTGTCTCAACAAAGGGAATGTTGATGTGCAATTTCTTGAGAACCTCCATGAATCTGGCGAATTGTTGGTCACTTTGAGTTATCATCAATCTCTGAGAGAAATGTACGAATCTCAGGTCGACCGAAGCTTCTGAGGTAGGGTTTGCTTTGGGATTGTTTTGAGGAGATTTTATTGGCTGGGTGCTAGGCTCTAGATTATCCTGAGGGTTTGCTTCGACTCGGGACTCTCCTTGAGATTCGCTTCTAGCTCAGCCCTCAATTCAACATCTCTGGGGTTTGCTTCAGTTGTTTCAGGCGGGGCTTGCTTTATTGCGGGTTCTTCTAGCTACGTCCCACACCTTAGGGATACGGTTTGACATTGTTCTTGGGGGTTGATCTCAGGTTTTCCTAGGAGCATTCCCGGAGGCCTTGTAGCAGAGCTTGATTGCTGTGCCATTTGGCTATTCAAGATCTTGTTGTGGGCTGCAAGTCCATCAATCTTGGTGCACATCTGCTTCAAGGTCTCGTTCTGCTGCTTCATTGCCTCGCTTTGTTGCTTCAGGAAGCTTTCCATCATAGTTTCAAGGCTTGACTTTCCTTGAGGTGGAGGGTATTGCTAAGTATTGTTGCGATGCGGGTAAGGCCTGTTATTGCTAATTGTTTTGTTGTTGGTACTATTTTTGTTTGAAGTTATGAGCTTGAGGCATCTGTTGGTAGCTCTGGTTTCTGTATGGTAGGTTGGGGTGCGACCTGATCCAAGGTGGACCTTGATATTGTCCTGCAGCTTGATTTTGGTTTACTTGGACGTCTTTGGGTTCTTGGATATTATAGGTCACGGCTTGACATTGTGCAGCTATATGCCCGATCATCCAGCATTGCTCGCACCAAACAAAAGGTGGTGTAGTTTGGTTAGGGGTTGCTTCAGCTACAAATATTTTCTAGCTTGAAGAGGTGTGGTCGTTCTTTTTCTCCAGTGTTTTCTTGAATAGGTTGATGAGGCCTTCTATTTGAGTTGAGTTTTGATCTAGCCTTCCGAGGTTGGGTTTGGTTTGCTCTTCGGGTCTCTTTCTATTCACCTAATCTTCTGGCCACTCTTGATGGATCTTGATGACTCTTTCAATCAGTTGGTCTGCCTCATCGGTATTTCTGGACATGAATCTATCACCAACTGCGGAGTCAAGGATGGATTTGGTTTCAGGATTAAGCCCACCGTAGAAGGTCTTCATGGTCATCCACTTGTGGATTCCATGGTGAGGGCATTGCTTCAATAACTTCTTGAACCTCTCCCAGGATTTGTAGAGCGTCTCATTTTCATATTGGATGAATGAGGTAATTTGATTCCTCATTGTCACAACTTTGCCTAGTGGGTAGAATTTTGTAATGAAGGCTGAGCTCATCCCATCTCGTGACTGTATTTGACTCCAGTGAGCGTATCCAGTCTTTGGCCCTGTCCCGAAGAGACAATGGAAATAGCTGAAGTCTGACCATGTCATCGGTAAGTCCATCACACTTGAAAGTGTCACATATTTCTATGAAGTTAATCAGATGCTTATTTGGATCTTCATGGCAAGCCCACCGAATTGGTTCTGACTCATGTATCCGAGTATGGTTGGGTTCAGTTGGAACTTATTGGCGCCAACCTCCGACCTTGTGATTTCGGAGCTCAGACCTACTATTGTAGGCATGCAGAATTCTTCCAGGGCTCGAGTAGCATCAGGGTAGGCCCCAATAGGTGGTATAACTTGATTTCCTTGGCCTCTAGCTGGATTACCTTGGCCCGCATTTGGAATGGGTTGGTCCATCTCGATGTTGTTTGCCAAAGCTCAGGTTTGGACTCTACGAATTCCTTAGTCTCGCATTCTTCTCTTGAAGTTTCTTTCGACCTCAGGGTCAAACTCATGGGTCTCTTCTTTCGAGTTAGAACTACGCATGCACCTCTCAAGCACACGTTAGGGTTAGTCAACATATTAGGGGAGATTAAGTGAAAAATAAAAGAAAGGAAAAGAAAAAAGAAAGAAAATGGCATAAAGAATGAGAAAGAAAAAAAGGCTTAAAATCAAAATAGCAGGGTAAAAGACACGAAAAATAAAAAATGTTTCCCGACAACGACGCCAAAAATTTGATGTGAAGCATGTGTTAAGATAGAAAATGACCTGAGGCTTGAAACACGGATAGGGCGTGAAAATAGGGTCAAATTTAACAAAATTGACTTCACTTCAAATTCTAAAATTTATAAAACCTAGAACACTCCTCTTACGACAAGTATATGGCAATTGTCGAGTACTTAAGGTATTGATCCACAGGGAAAACTTTGATTTCGTACCTCTGCTTCCACTTTTTCTCAATTAGACATGGATTGGAGCTTGCTATTGAAGAAGCAAGCCAGATCAAAAAGGAGTGAGGAATAATGAATTGAAAGTGACAATAAGTTTTTCATAATCTAAAAGAGAAAATGCGTAAATTAAAAGAGATAAATCTACTTATAAGAGGACATTGAAACCTTTGATTCACCTTTGAATCCAATCTAGCCGCTCTTTGACATAAATTCTTAAAAAGTACCCAAGGCCGAGTGACTGCTCTACCCTTCACCTTCCCACTCTCGTGGTGAAGGCTAACCATAGTTTCTCTCTCGTGGCGAAGGCTAATCCAATCTGACCATAGTTTCTCTCTCAGAGGAGAGCTAACCATCTTGATTCCCGATAAAAGACTTAAGCTTGGCGCCCAAGTTTTAGAAGGGTACCGCCTCTCAGCGCGCACTAACTTCTTTTCCTATAGGGATCTAAGGGCACAATTGGAGTATTCTCTTAAGTCAGAGTAACCCCACTCTCGTGGCGGATACCGAATCAGCAAGCCCCCACTCTCATGGCGAATGCTTGAGATCCCATTTAAGAGATTAGTTCCCCAAGTCAATAGTAGGCCCCTCTCTAGGTCAAAGTCGTAACTTAGTTCCCCTCTCATTCTAAGTCCATAAATCACTTCAAGACTCTGTAGCCACTCGCTCCAAGTTAGACTTCGTAGGAAAGGGTCGACTCTCACCTAACCCCTATCCAGAAGGCAAACCCTTGACTAAGATTCCCCCAAACTTCATTACTAGCCTCTCAGTTCACTTTTTGAAGGTGGCAACACTATAAGGTCCTTACGGACAATGTGCACTTGGGAGAGATCAAACGATGTAGCAAAAATCACAAAAACAAATAAATCATCGTTCATGAACTATAATGCGAGATCAAGTAGGTGTTTATCATGAAAACCAAAAGAGTTAAGTACAATAGATTAAAAACAAAGGATTCCCCAGGATCCCGACAATAGGAGTTTAGCTGGACATTCTCGGGTGAACAAAAATAAGTTCAAAACATAGTATGACCAACATTGTTCTTGTCGAAAAATAGAATTAAGCTAAAAAAAGTAACTCTGGCGTCATCGTCGTCCTCCCTATCTCTTGATCGATGTTCTTCGTCTCCTTCTTAAAGAGTTTTTAGCCTTCCACCCCCAAGTCATTCTCCAGGCTGGCAGGTATCTCCACAAAAATAGGAAAGATATATAGGTTGTTGTGTCAGGTAAGCCCTTGCTATGCAAAATCCTCGTGAATCTTAGGCTTGCTATTTCTCCCGAACCAGCTGTAACAAAATAAGAGAGAATTCAAATTTCAAATATTTAAGGCTCACAAAATAAGGAAATTAGTTACCATTACTCTCAAATCAGGCCAAAGTCTTATAATTCAAATATTAATGTGCTAGATCTTTTAAATATGAAAATGAATATAAATCAAGGAAATATTATTTCTGAAAATAGAGATCCAGTCTTGTTTTTGAGAGTTGTGCTTGCCTTTTGGGTATAGATTTTCTTGTCATCATTTGTCATTCCCTACACTATACAAATTTTCATTATTCAGAGGCTTTATATGACCTTGGATCAATATGAAATCTCATGTATTACTTTGTTTCTCAGAAGTTAGGTTATGACAACTCAAGGATACGAAAGTGATGTTGCAACTGACAGACCAATCTCTCATAGCACATGGTTTAGTTGAGTTCAAGTGGTTTCAAAGAAAGGTGGGATCATAGTGGTGAGCAACCAGAAAAATGAGCTTATGTCAGCCTGAAATTTTGCTAGATAGAGAGTCTGCATAGACTATAGAGAGATAAATGATATGACACGTAAGGACCACTTTCCATTTCCATTCATTGATCAAATGTTGGAACATGTTTTAGGTCATAGCTTCTACTTCTTCTTAGATAGATACTTGGGCTACAATCAAATTGCACTATTTCCTAAAGACCAAGAAAATATTATGTTCACATGCCCTTTTGAGACATTTGCATATGGAAGAATCCCTTTTGGACTGTGCAATGCTCCTATGACCTTCCAAGGATGCATGATGTCAATGTTTGCTAATATGAATGAGAGGATTGTAGAAATCTGCATTGATGACTTCACCTTCTTTGGAAGTTCTTTTGATGATTGCTTAGGTAACCTATCTTTAATTTTATAGAGATGTGAGGAAATCAACTTGGTACTCAATGGGGAAAAGTGAAATTTCACTATCAAGGAAGGGATTGTCTTAGGAGTAAGATCTTTGAAAAAAGTATTAAAGTGGATAAAGTAAAGATCAATGTGATAGTCAATCTCCCTTCACCAACAACTATAAAGAGGATATAAAGAGGCCTCCGTAAAAAAATCTAGAGAATCAAGTTGGTCAATTAGCAAACATCATTGCTGAAAGACAATCATACACCCTTCCCAGTAATACATATAAGAATCTCAAGGAGGATGTCAAAGTTGTCACACTTAGAAGCTGAAAGCAACTTGACAATTCAATTCAGAAGGTGTCCACCAAATTTGAAGATCTCGAAGCTAACAAATATGAAGGAACTAATAAAGAAATTTCAAAGGACGGAAAAAAGAAAATAACCCAAGTACTTGATGTTCCTGCAAAGATTGAAGATTTGTCTTACCCTAAAAAATATAAGCAATAACAACTTGACAAATAGTTCTCCATATTTTTTAAAGTGTTCAAGCAACTGTATATGAGTATTCCCTTCCATAAAGCTTTGTAACATATGTGTTTATATGCAAATTTATGAAAGACATACTATCCAAGATTGAAGAAATTAGAATTATAAAGATGATACCAACTTTTTGTTCAGTTTGCAAGAGAGATCTGCCTCAAAAAAATTAAAAAAATCATGGAAGCTTTACCATTACCTACACGCTAGGGATTTTCATTATTCAAAGGCTTTATGTGACATTGGATCTAATATAAATCTCATGTCTTACTCTATTTCTCAGAAGTTAGGTTATGACAACTCAAGGATACGGGAGTGATGTTACAACTGATAGACCAATCTCTCATAGCACATGGATCAGTTGAGATCAATTTCAAAGAAAGGTGGGATCATAATGGTGAGCAACCAGAAAAATTAGCTTGTGCCAGTTTGAAATTTTGCTAGATAGAAAGTCTACATCGACATAGAAAGCTAAATGATATGACACGTAAGGTCCACTTTCGATTTCCATTAATTGATCAAATGTTGGAACATGTTTTAGGTCATACCTTCTACTTCTTCTTGGATGGATAATTGGGCTACAACCAAATTGTAATATTTCCTAAAGACAAAGAAAAAATTATGTTCACATACCCTTTTTAGACATTTGCATATGGGAAAATCCCATATTGCCTTTTGGACTGTGCAATGCTCCTACGACCTTCTAATGATGCATGATGTCAATGTTCGCTAATATGAATTAGAGGATTCCAGAAATCTGCATTGATGATGATTGCTTAGGTAATATATCTTTAATTTTATAGAGATGTGAGGAAATCAAATTGGTAGACAATTGGGAAAAGTCAAATTTCATTATCAAGGAAGGGATTGTCTTAGCAGCTAAGATCTTTGAAAAAGGTATTAAAGTGGATAAAGTAAAGATCGATGTGATAGTCAATCTCCCTTCATCAACAACTGTAAAGAGGATATAAAGCTTCTTAGGGCACACTAGATTCTACTTGTTAAAGGAAAGCACCTAATAAACTTACTCGCCAAATATTTATGAAGTATTTGTTCAAGATAGCTAAGAACCTAATAAACTTACTCGCCAAATATGTAAAATTTTAATTTGATTCAAATTGTTATGATGCATTCAACTTGTTAAAGGAAAAGTTAATATTCACAACCATCGTGGTAGCAACAGATTGGACTCAACTTTTTGAATAACAGAGCAATTGGAGTTGAACTAGGACAAAGTCACAATAAAACCTTCCATGCCATCTATCACGCAAGTCAAAACCGGACTAAACTACATCACCACAAAAAAGGAATTTCTTGTTGAAACTTATGCATTTGATAAGTTCTACTCTTACTTGATATGTTCAAAAGTAATTGTTTACAAATATTAAGCAAGACATTTGATGGCTAAGTAGGATGCAAAAAGTCAAGACTTATCAGATGGGTCACTGTATTGCAAGAATTTAATGTGGAGATCAAAGATAAGAAGGGCACTAAAAATCTGATTGTTGATCATTTATCAAGATTGGAACCGACCCTAGATGAAGAATTCTCTGATGAAAAAAAAAATATCTTCTCTTTGAAAGTAATTAATTAGGTAAAAATAGTATAATCCCTTATTTGTAAATTTTGATAACTATCTCACTAGAGAATGGTACCTAATGGTTGGGCTTTTCATTAGAGGAAGAATTTTTTTCAGATGTCAAGGACTATCTTTGGGAAGACCCTATTTGTTCAAAGTGTGTGAAAATCAGTTTGTTTAGTTGATGTGTACCTAAGGAAGAATAAGAGAACATTTTGAAATATTATATGGACTAGAAGCTAGGAGCATCATATGGGCCAAACAGGATGGGTGCAAGGGTGTTGCAATGTGAATACTATTGGCCTACTATATTCAAAGATACTCAAGCCTACTACAAGGCATGTGCTCGATGCTAGATGTCAAGTAACATTTCTCGTAAAGATGAATTACCTTTGAATAATATGATTTTTTATATTTTTTACTTATGGGGAACATAATTCATGGGTCCTTTTCTCATTTTTTTTAATAATAAATACATCTTTGTTGTCATGTATTATATATCTAAGTAGGTGGATGTCATTCCTTCTCCCACAAATAATGTAAAAGTTGTAGTCAATTTTTGAGAAAAAAATGTATTCACTGAGTTTAGCATCCCTAAGATAATCATAAGTGACAATGACACACACTTTTGCAATTAAATATTCATTAAACTAAGTTAGGTGTTACACATAGACTAAGCATTCCCTATTATGCACAATCTTGTGGCCAAGTTGAGATCTCTACCGAGAACCTATAAGAATCCTTGAAAAATAGGTAGTGCATTTAGGAAAGACTGGTCTTTGATACTTGATGATGCTTCGTGGGCATATATGACTACCTTCAAAATGCCAATAGGTATTTCACCATATAGACTAGTATTTGAGAAGACTTGCCAACTCTCAGTAGAATTAAAACACAACATACTGGGCCACAAAGTTTTTAAATTATGATCTTGATGTAGCTGGCCAAGAACATTTTCTTAAATTGAATGAGTTAATGAATTTTGTGGCTTGTCATATGAAACCAACAAGTAGTACAAAGAGCGCAGAAAGATGTGTCACGACAATCACATCAAGTAAAAAAGAATTGCTTCCTAGTTTAATAAGTGCTCTTGCATAGTAGTCATTTGATGTTATTCCATGCAAGCTAAAATTTGGATGGGTTGGACCTTTTGTAGCAGTCAACCCTCACCTTTATTGGCAATCACAATTCAAACACTTGATGGTATTAAATAGTTCAAGGTCAATGGACATAGGTTGAAACATTATTTGTTGGGAAATACAATGACCAACTTTTCATGATCAATCTCCTAGAACCTTAGTCCAAACAAAGAAAAAAGTTAAGCTAACAACTATAAGTTAGAACTATACTACCTCAACCCTTTAGATGTTTCTTAGATAGTCTTGTCTAGTGTCTTAGGTGAGTCTTCTTAGGTTGTTTTTAATGGAAAAGGTCATCCTAAATAGAATTTTTATAAACTAGTTTTTGTAGCTGCAAAACCCATTTTCATGGTCATGACCATGAGACATTCTCATCACGATTTGCTTCTCATGATCGTGTCTATTCGTTCACGGGAGTAAGTGAAAGTGTGACTCCTCAATACCAAAATGTCACAAGTCGTAAAAACCATTTCATGACCATGAAAAAGGCCCAACTTGATCATCACGACCATGACTCCAGATTCACGTAGTGAGTGAGACCATGAGGACAATTTCACAACCATGATAACAAATCATCCTACATATCACTAGCATGATATTTCAATTCACGGGCATGAGCAAACTTGAAAATTCTCACAAAAGTTTGGTTATGGTTCGTGAAATCAAACTCACGACTATGATGGCGAGATCACGATCATGACTCACATAATCATCAGCATGAGCAAAACCTAATAGGACATTTCCAACATTCTTCAAGGGCCATAATATGCTAATTCATGATCGTGAAAAATTGCATCAAGGTCATCTAGAAGCATGAGATCAATGGCCAAATTGCACAAACAACAAGGAGTCAACCTTCATGAGGTCATTAATGAACCATCCTACTAACAGCCACCAACCAACCACCTATTAAAATCCTATTATTTGCATGATGTATGAGTCAATTTCAAAATCAAGCGATTTTGGAATCAAACTCAAGACCCTTATCCTTTATTTATATGACTGTGATATGTAAGATCTATATCCATTGGGTTTTTCCTTCATCTCTGTGTAGAACCACCAACTCTTAGTAAGACCTCGTCGCACCGTTATCACTAGTCATATGCACCATCTTAACAAAACTCTACTGCATTCTCGTCGACCAAACCATCTCCAGAGGTTCACCTTTTCTTTTGTAAACGATCTCCAAACATTTATGCTGGCATTCTAACGATAAATCAACTTCGATTGTAAGATCATGTTTCAGCATTTCATGTTCTCTAGTGAACTCAATTTAAATTGTTTTGGTTTCATAGTCAGGACTGTTAGCTCACCGACCATGAAATATTTAGTTGAGACAATCTTCTTCGATAATCACGTCCATGAACACTTGTCAAGATTATGACTCGGCAATTTCACATTCATGATGAAAACTCATAACCCATGAAATCCATTGGCGAGTATACTCTTCATCTACAACCATGCTCGTACATCACGGACTGTGACATGTTGTTTTCATGATTTTGACGTTGTCTTTCACACCCATGATGTCGCTCCAAATAGATTTATTTTTTCTCCATTTTTGTTGCACTGATGGAACACTGAAGGAAGCAAAATACACAATACACTAGAGAACTAAAGCCAGTTGATGACGACCTAATTGAGCAGCCTCATCCATTACCTTCTACACCAACAAGCACCGCAACAACTACTTTGGCATGGGTTGCATGGACTCTTCTTTCGATGTGCTTTGTTCATGAGGAGACTATGGATTTATTCAAAATGCAAGACAACATCATGCTACTATTTGATCGCAATGGGTTGGCACAATTTCTACAACAAGCATGACATACATACAAGGAACTCACTCATGAGCTCAACAACTTCATGAATACCATTTTGGAGGGCAAGAGCAATAAATCCTCCAAGGTGAAATTTTAAATGTATAACTGATGATAGGGAATTTACTCTATATTTTTATATGCAAATATTATACTTTTTTCATGAATTTTGCATCAATTAAACGTATCGCCATACATTATTTTATAGCCTTTGCATTATTTGAAATTCCCTGGGCATAAGTGCATATTTTTACTTCAAAAGACTCTTTTAAGTGAAGATCTGAATGATTAATATCTAATTTCTTCGCAGGAACTTAGCCAAGGCCAATGACACGTGCTGGAAAACTGGACCTGAGGGTACCTGCGCGGATGTTCAAACCCCGACGACACTACCTGCCAAATGCTGCTAGAAGACAAAACCTAATATAGATTCTACAGATTCCTCTACCAGTTTTTGTGGTCCAAATGAAGAAGATTCTTGAAAGCTTCCAAGGCATATTGGCAGGGGTATACAAGGGACAAGTGGCATCAACCGATTGGAGAAAAAGGAAGAGGATAGAAAGCAAGAAGAAAGGGTGAGAGAGGGGTTCCGCGTCCGAGAGGGAGAGGGGAACAACCACCATTGCTGAGAAAGAAAAGAAGAACCATAAGTGAAGAAGAAGAGGTTTCAGGCGGGGATTTTTGTGGAGTATCATTGGTTTTAATATGTGATTCTTACCTTTGTTAATTTCCAATGAGGAACTCTTGTTTTGACATATTTGTGATGTGTGTAATGGTTGTTAGAGGCTAAACATTTAGGCCTGGACATGGGATGATTTGAGAATATCTATTTGTTTGAACTAATATTTTAATGCATTAATATTTCCATTTGACTTTCCAATCTTCTCTTGCATAATGTGCTTTCTATATGTGTTGGTTTTGATGTGGTGAGCTACTCGTTACCCTATTTTCACTAGAGGGTTGAGACCGAGAGGGAGAACCCTTTTCCATTGAGACAAAGTGACGTGTAGTTCATATTCGTGATATTTTGTATGTGCTGATTTTGATGTTGTGAGCTATTTGTTATGATATCTTCGGTGCAGGGTTGAGACCGAGAGGGAGAACTGATGCGAAGTGTGGGGTAAGATAGATGGATGACCACAGGTTAGGGGGTTAACCAGGATC
>LTAE01005757.1:7633-27479 GCA_001647135.1 Pontederia paniculata | reverse complement strand
CAGCAACTTCAGGGATTTGAAGTTGACATGCCCTAGCCGAGCATGCCAAAGCCATGCTTCATATGAGATATTTGCAAGTAGACACATGGGCTCACTCGCCTCCAAGATCGTCTTGTACAGCCGATTTGAAGATCTCTTGATTCTCATGAGTAACTTGCCGTGGGAGTCATACACCAAGAGATAATCTTTCTCCATGATGATCTTACTCCCCCCTTCGGCTAGCAATGCAACTGATAATATTGTTGCAGAGGTTAGGGATGTAGTATACATCCGCAAGAAGGCACTGCTCACCTCCCTTGAACTGGAGCAGCACCGAGCCTCCTCCTTTGATAGCAACCGTGGAGCCGTCGCCGAACCTTACATGCCCCGGGACAGTCTCATCCAGGTTGTGGAACTTCCTCCGTTGTCCTGATATATGATTGCTCGTGCCATTGTCAAAGTACCACACGTCGGAGGTCTTGTTCTCCTTGGCTTCTGTTCGGAGATTTGGCTCCGACTTGTCTTCATTCAGCAACATGAGGTCTGAATTTTCAACTAATGTGGACATGAGAAGGGTTGTCTCCTCCTCATCCACGTAGGAGAAATTTGCTTCTTCCTCCTTTGACTTTGACTTGCACTCTAATGCATAGTGCCCTATCTTGTTGCAGTTGTAGCACCGGATGTGACTCTTTTGACGATTGCCTCTGCCCTCACCGTTCTAGTCATCTCTGACATGCTCGGTTGTGATTGCTGCCTTCGCCGTGGGCAGGAGCTTTGCCCTTCTTGTCTGATGATGCTTCTCTGTCGCCGTTCTTCTTTCGTGCCTCCCACTAGGCTTGGGTCAGAAGGAGTTTTCCCGATTGATCACCGCATGGCACATGTTTATGTGCGCGCTCCTCCCAAGCCTTCAAACGCCCAACTGCTTCTTCGAACGGCATGGTATCGATATCGCAGAATTGCTCGATACCCGCGATAACCGGAAAGAATCTGTCTGATATGTTGTTGATAAGTTTCTTCACCATCGTCGCCTCATCTAGGGTTGAACCCAAGTTGATGAGCCTTGTTGACATCCCCGCAAGCTTTTCATCGTAGTCGTCCAAGGCCTCTCCCTCCTTCGTCTGTAACATCTCAAAATCTCTTGAGATTCGAGAGACGTGCAGCCTTGACGCGATCTGCTCCGACGAATCTTGTCTTGAGGCTGCTCCAAAGATACTTCGCCGTCTTGTTCTCCGCTACTTGTAAAAGAATATCTTCCGGAAGCGACTGGAGAAGATACGCCCTCGCCATCTTGTCCTTCTTGACATCCACTGCAGCCCCTTCTGCAGGTACCACCGCTTCCTAAACTCCTTGGGTGTCCATCAAGGCTTCCATCTTGATCGCCCATGTGATGTAATTGGTGGCCATGAGTTGAGGTAAGGGAACGGCATCCCGTCTTCCTTCGCTACTACTGCGTCGGTGGTGACGAGCGGCACATTCTCAAGTCAAATATACTTGGGCATGCACTCTGGCGAGCCTTAGGACCTACAGGTTAGACCGCTGACCGCGTGCCTCATCCTTCGCGTTCAATCGTGCTGCGTCGTCGCTGCCTGAGTGTCTGTGCTCTGATACCACGTGTTGGGGACAGCAGCGACGTGCAAGAACAAAGGAGAGAGATGAAGTAAAAAAAACTGAAGGAGATTTAATTTTATTGATTGGCCAACACCAGAATTTATAGCACAAAGAAGATTAGTTTAATCTGAAAACTAATTCTATCCTAAACTCAAAAGATAAAGTCCTAATCAAAACAAAAAAAACTAATCTAAACTAATATAATCCAATCTTAAGATAAGATAAGATAAGATAAGATAAGATAAGATAAGATTAGATAAGATAAGATAAGATAAGATTAGATAAGATAAGATCTNAAACTAATCTAAACTAATATAATCCAATCTTAAGATAAGATAAGATAAGATAAGATAAGATAAGATAAGATTAGATAAGATAAGATAAGATAAGATTAGATAAGATAAGATCTAATCTAATCTAATCTAATCTCTCTCAAACTTCACCATGTTAAGATTAGTCCTAACAAAGTTTTTATGAATGGAAACATGCTTAGCACTAGTATCAGTTTTAGCCTTAAGATCCATAATGTTTTTACCTTTAGCATGAGAGCTAGTAGAAGTAGTCATAGTTTCATTCATGCAAGTGGAAGTGCAGGAGGTAGAGGAACTAGGCAGATTTGGATCAAAAGAATGTGAAGATTTTATGAAAATAGTTCCTTGATGCACGTTATTACTAAAAGAGTCAAATCCTAACCCTTCCTTATTTAAGGGACTTTTGTGTTGGGAAAGCATTACATCTAGCATCTTTCCACCATAAGAAAATGTTTCAAATTTGTTTTTTACATCTAACAGTTCTGATTTCAAAGAATTGATAGTATTAACATGTTTTTCTAAGTTATCATTTTTTGTTAATATTTTGACATTCAAATCAGAGATTTGTTTTTCAAAATCAGCATTGTTTTCCTTCAACTTTTTGTTTTCTTGAACAAGACTATCCTTTTTTCTTTTCAAGATGGAATATTTTCTGATCATAGAATTAAATTCTTTATGCATATCAAACACGATATCTTCCTCACAATCATATTTATTATTACCACTATCATTATTATCACTATCATTTGAGTGAAGAGAGGATACCTCATCATTTTCCATGAGGCATAGCAATGCTTCTTCAGCTTCACTATCTTCATCACTTGAGTCATCTTAAATGACTTTGAGTGCTTTCTTCTTCTTATAGTTTGATGAGCCTTTCACTTTGTTCTTCTTGTTCAAAGCTGGACATTCACTCTTATAATGTCCAAGCTTGTTTCCCTCATAACACTTTATCCTTGACTTATCAGTCGGTCCCTTTTTCTTTAATTCTCTCCTCTTCTTGGAGAGCTTCGTGAATCTATTGAACCTCTTTGCATAAAGAGCCAACTTCTCCTCATTGAAGTCTAGATCAATGTCCTCATATTCTTTAAGTTCATCTTCACTCTCGATCTTCTTAGACTTCAGAGTCAAGACCTTCTTCCTTGAGTTTGCTTCTTCTTTTTCCTCTTCAAGAGACATCTCAAAGGTTAAGAGAGATCCTATGAGATCATCGAAGTCGAGCTTGTTCAGATCATGTTATCCCTCGATTACAGTTCTCTTCATGTGCCATTTTGGTGTCAAAAATCTGTGAGACTTTTTCACTTTTTGACCATTAGACTTTGGGTTGCCCAAGGCAGCTAACCCATTTACAACATCATTGAAACGAACAAATATGTTGTTTACAGATTTATCATGTTTCATTTTAAAAAAAATAATATTGGTGATTTAAAATGTTTCGTTTTGATTCTTTAACCTTTTCTATCCCTTCATGAGTAATTAGAAGTTTTTTTCTCCAAATTTCATTAGCGCTAGTACAAGAAGATATTTTATTTAATTCAGATTGATCAAGTGCACAATAGAAAATATTCTTAGCTTTTCAATCTAATTTAATCAGATTCTTAGTTGTAGAATCTAACTCACTACTAGAAAGAGGAACATGAATATCATTTACTATTCTAGTAGGCAAATCAAAACCATTTTCAATGACATCCAAAATGTCATTGTCCACGGAACATACATAAGTTTGCAATCTAATTTTTCAATAAGAAAAATTAGATGCATTAAAAGGAGAGGGTCTAGAGGTGGATTGTCCTTCTCCTATGGTAAAATCGTTTGATGCCATTTTTGCTCTAGATTGTTAAGTCAATACAAAATTTGTAGGTGGATACAAATCTATGAGCAACTTGTGCTCTGATACCAATTGTAGGATCTAGATGGCACCAAGAGGGGGGTGAATTGGTGTATTAAAAACTTATGCTCTAAACTATGTTTATGCAGCGGAAATGATCACAGATCGAATGCAAGTAAAACAGATGCATAGAAGGAAACAAACACAAACAGGTTTGTTGACGAGGTTCGAACGAACTCCTGGCTTACGTTCCCGCTCCGGTCTTCTCAAACTCGAGACCTTCGGAGATCACTAAACTCCTTCTTCAAAGGGTGAAGGCTCCCTTACAACTTCTTTCTCCTTTTCTTTCGAGGGCAAGGAGTAAAACCTCTTGCAACTGAATTCACTCTTGAACACTCAATTTACTCTCTTCTATTCTTGATTCTCACTAGAATGCTCAGAAGGAGGAACTAAGGCTATTCGCTCAAGCTTACAAGTTTGCTAATCAATTTGCCAAAGTTATCTCCCAAGACTCTTGGGACTTAGTTTTATCCCCTTACATAAACGTCTAATCTCTCTCTCTCAGAAAACTAGCCGTTAATGCAAGTACAATACTCTTCATCTACTCCTCGGTCGTCTATTTCTTCTTCATCGGTCGACCACTGCTCTGGTGAAGTCACCCGTCAATCTGTCGTCTGGTGCATCGATCGTCGACCGTTCACCTTCGGACGTCCGCAGTCACGGGCCTCAACCATAGTTTTTCCATAGGTCGTCCGTTGTTTATATTTGGACGTCCTTTGCTTCCTTCATGTTTCTTCGTCAAGCTCCTTCGGTCGACCGCTGATTGAACACCAATACTTTGATCGCCCGAATTTGACTTGATTATTCTTCTTCATCCATGCTTCGGTCGTCCGTTGATTTTCCTCTAATCCTTCAAACGTCCTTTCTTCTTCATTGAGACATTTCGTTCGTCCGCTTATTCTTTACTGAATTTCTCGGACGCCCTTTCTTTATCTCCCATAGTCATTGATCGTCCGCCCATTCTACATTGAATTTCTCGAATGTCCTTTCTTTCTTACTGACATCTTTTGGCCGCCCGCTTATTCTTCACTGAATTCTTCAGACACCCTTTCTTTGTCTTCTGACATTCTTTGGTCATCCTCTGACAATGTTCAGCTGTAATGGACGACCAATCTTTTCTTCTGTCAACATCTTAGGTCGTCTGTCGTTCACACCCAGACTCATTGGACGACCTAACTTGACTTCCCTTCTTAGTTTTCACCTCATTGGTCATCCGCTGCTTTAACTCGGATGACCTCTCTCTTCATCAGGGATACTTCGTTTGACCGCTATTTCCTCCCAGTTACCTCGGATGACCTAAGCTCCCTTCTTCTGAATATCTTTGGTCGTCCATTGCTTCTATACTGAAGGATTTGGATGACCTATATTGTTCTACTGAAATCATCGGATGCCCACTGTTCTTTACTGAAACTCTGTGGATGACCTCTTTGACTTCCCTTCAGCTTATGTACTCAAAATCCGTTGCTCTGACTCTGATGCTTTCGGACGATCTTTGTCGTTAACAGGGGTACTTCGGTCGTCCATAGAAAACTTCGGACGACCTCTCCTTACTCATGCATTCTTTTTGTCATCCACTGCTTTAATCATGAAGCTCTTGTACAACCTTTCTTTTCATCTGGGGTACTTCAGTCGTCCATTGTTTTTTCCCTGAAATCTTCAGACGACCTCTCCTGCCTTCACTTTAAAAATAACTTTCGTCATCCTCTTCATAGGGCGTCCACTCAACCTTGGAGTGCCCGTTCTTCAACAATTTTACTGTTGACTTTGAACCTTCGGTCGCCCACTTCTTTTCACCGGGCGATCTCTCTTGCTCGACTGTGTCTTCGGTCGTCCATGAACCATCTTCGGTCGACCGTTCAGTACTTAGCTTCATATCTTCAGTCTTTGCTCCTCACTTCGGTCTAGCACTTCACATACTTAGGACGACCGCTTCATACTTAGAATTTTTCTTCAATTCTTCTCTGTACATAGGTCGTCCATTTCTCGACTTCGGTTGACCTATTACTGACTGAACATAAAAATCATGTCTTCAACAAATCAAATCAAAGATCATTAGTACAAACTAAGCTTCCTCACAAATTTGTGATCATCAAAATAATCTCGGGATTCTAGATTCAACAAATATCACATTAGTACTTGTATATGGATAAATTGTGTTCACTAATTATAAGACTCTAGAATTTATCCAAAGGTAAATTATTCTTTTATAATTAGTGAACAAAATGAAGGTAAATTAGTATTTTGGACAAATATGTATGGATATCTAAAGATAACATATCTTTTTTTACTGCAAATATATAGCTATCACATTAAGTTGTGGCATTTACTTTAATGATAGTACATTATAGTATCTACCTAAAGAGAGCTATAGTATACTTTCATGATTTATATCTGAATCTATCATGTCTTTTATTTGATTTAAACATTTAATTCATGCACATGCTTCATATGTAGTAATGTTCAATAAATTGAACTTTTTCTAATTGATGTGAACATGCCAATTTCCATTAAAATGTATTGGATCTTGACATAACACTATTAAAAACCCCATTCACTACTAAAATAAATTCAAGTAGCTCATGAATGATGAAAAGTTTTATCATAAAACTTGGACGCGTTCAAAAAGATTAAATCTTATGTTTATATGATTGATTATGGTCAACAACATTAAGACTCTAATTTCACAAATAGAAAGTGTAAAGAAATGTCTCAAATTTGTGAAAGAAAGACTTATTCTATAAATAAGTCATTTTCTAGTACTATAATACCATAACTCATAATCATAAAGTTTACCATGTCATTTATTTTGGAAGAGTGCATTATGAAGTTGATTAATGATGTGGAAAATATTAAAGATAGGAATAAAAGATTATGATCAACATAATTAGATATAGAACCATTATGGCAACGAGCAAAAAAAGATTAAAGAAAATTGATGGGCTATTTAGTTAGCTTATTAATCCACGAGTTATCTAAAATTTAATGTCATTTGTGAGCATAAATTTTAATATTTCAAACATAGTTGAGACTCCCTTGGTGTGTGGAACTATGCGTTTACTTGTGGCATTAAATTTTTAGGATTTATTCTAGGGGAAAATGATTAGAAAAGGTTGCACAATGTCTAATAAGATTTTTGTTAATCTTGGATTGTGTCAAAGAATACATTAATAGTAAGCATACCAAACACAATAAGAAAAGAGCCACACTCGGTTTCTTAAAATCATACACACTAACGTATATAAACCTTATAATACTTCAACTTTTGATGAAAAATATTCTACTACCTTTATTAATAAGTTTTCACATTATAGTTATATCTAAATGACAAGTCTCAAATAGTTAATCTTCTTGAGACATATGTCAAAGAAGTTGAAACAATTAGATATATGAGGAAAAAACATAATGTAGAGCTAGAGGAAATGGTGAATGCTATGAAAATATTTTATATCTAGTTAATGTTTTGATCCTTAGAGAAACGTGTCATATGTGCACAATACATAATGTCAAGCACATCTCAACAAATTAGTTTAACTAAAATACGCAATGATATATTAATGAGTATAATTAGGAATATGATGAGTAATTAAAATTATTATCCCTATATCATTGTGGATACTTGCATATTGTGTACTTGTTTAATAGGGTTGTTAGTAAGATAGCTTCAATCATTTATATTAAATAGTGGATCAAAAGAAAATTTACATTAGGCACATGTATGTTTGGGGTTATCCTAAATATATGATATAAATGAGCCATAAGAAATTACGTTAAGGATATTTCAAATAGATATATGATTTGCAATTTTGGATGATATATGAATTATTTGTTTGAATCAAATTCTAAATCAATAATTATCCAGTTTTATTTTAACAAGTCAGAGAAAGCTTTGAATCAAATAAAAAATTGATGTCATGAAAGATGACTTAAAAACCATGAAACAAATAAAAGTCTATAGTCTTGTTTAATGGTCAATAAAGTTATAAGGTGAATGGGTCTTCAAGACCAATATACACTTCAAATGACAATATTAGACTATAGAGAGCTAAACTTGTTACTAATAGATGTACTTGAAATGAAAACATTGATCATAAAGTGACTTTTTTTGCATCAAACTTAAAACAAACAACTTGACTTTAGTAACTGAGTATGATTTAGAGTGCACAAATATTAACATAAAAATAATATTTCTTAGTGCAGATCTTAAGGATGAGATTTATATGAATTAACGTTGGAGTTTTCTAAATTAAAAGTAGTCTACACATGGTGTGCAAAATTAAATTAAGACATGGTCTTAAAGAGATTCCCAAAATGATACATCAAATTTATTAGTACCAAAAGATCTTTTGATTATGAAGAAAATATTCAGAATTTATATGTATCGAAAGATCAACGGGAGTACGATTAGTCTCATCTTAGTGAGTCTAGAATTTTTTTCTTTTCTTCATGTCTTAAGATAATTACTTTTCTCTTGGAACCTCTCCACTGGATGTCCCATGACTAAAGAAGGACCTTCACACACTCATCACTTTGGTATAGAACTGCATCATATTCTTCTTCTTTTAATGTGTCTTCTTTATAGGCCATTCTCGATGTTATGAGTGTAACCACACATTATATCATAAGAATATTTAGGATCTTATGCACCAACTAGAGGCTATTGCTCAAGAGGATTGTGTTTTACTCTGTTAGCATCATTAGATGGCTCAATGTCAATATGATTACCACATGAGCTAGGAACATTATGATTCTCGATTTGGCCTCCACTACCTTTACAATACTAGGTCGTTTCGCATCTTTTCTTTTCTAATTTTATAATTATGTTGAGTTCTTGTTCTTCCTATGCATTGTGCTTATTCCTTTACTTGGTGACCAACATAGGGGACAACATTGTGTTCAAGCTTGGGTGTTTTTTTCAATTTCATGCATTACATTTGCTTCTTTCAATGTATTCCATTTTTACTTGTACTCGCATTTCTCTTTTAGTTTCTTTATTCCATGCATGTAATATGAAAAAAAACTATAAGAAGTTTGAACGAATAACAAAAGAAAAAAACAATGTTCATGATCATATTCTGTTCTCACCTCCCATTCTTATTTATTTCAAGTGAGATTCCAAGGACATTTGTTCCCTTATGCAATTCTTCATCATGATTTTTATCATTTTATCGCCTTAATATTGGCTTGTTGGAAAAGAAGCTTGTTGCCAATTAGAATAATGATATATACCTAGACTACAAATTTTTCAACAAGCATTTATTATTATATTATTTTGTTAGACTTAATTATAGTAGTTTTTTACTGAATGTACTAAGTACCTACTAAACATATATATATATTATATATATATATATATATATATATGTATAAGTCTAAATATACCTTTAGGTAAGGTATAAATAGGTTTAAACTTAAGGATTGTGGTACCAAGAGAGACAGGAAGGGGGTAGTGGTGAATTGGTTCTTCATAGACTCACAACTAGGCATATATAACACACTTTCATCTCCAACCTTGCTCATAGAAATTGTCCCCTTCTAGTAAATACTTACTTTCCTACCTTAGGTTTTTCCATGATACCTACTTAAAGTGAGAAGAAGTTAGAATGTAATTGGAACAAATAAGAAACACAATGTAACATAGCCCGGAGGTACCAACCACAAGCAAATAGTCCAGATATCATATTTATATTGGTTCAATCAACGTGACCTACATCCACTCTTTCAACTCCTCGCAGTTGGTCTTGTTCACTAGCTATAGGATACTTGACCTTTTCAGGACAATGTCTAACATCCTTAATTATAATCCTCAACTTCTACCTTGGGCTATGGGCGAAGGCACCACACTCACTTCTCCACAAACTCAATGTTGAGTAGCAAAGCAATGCCACTGTATTCATTTCCTCTCTCAGAGAACTGCACTCTTACAATCAATTTAACAATATTTACATAGAAGTTAAGTGCTATAACAAGGAGAACATATCACACGCGAGACAAGTGAGCATATTACTGATGCGACAAATATGCATCACAATAGTAGCAAGTATACTAGTCGCGTAAGTAATAGAGTAGTGAGAAAAGTAGATCCCTCGAGGAATAATATTATCACAACCTAGATATAATCAATAAATTGAGAAAAAGTCTAGACAAATTCAAATGTACGAATTGAAGGAAAAGAAAGTAAGAAATCATAAGGGATGATCACAGGATGAGGTGAATATAAAATCAAATAGAGGAAGAAGCATTGTAAATACCTCGCATATACCACCGTAATTATGGATCTTTCTATCCCTAAGGATGGGGTGGAACAATTGATAAAGAGAGGGAATTCAATTAGTCTCAACTTGCCAATATTTTAGGTTTGAGTTGTCTATTATTCCCTAGACACACGTGAACTAATCCTTTCGGTTTTTATTTCCACATGTTATCAGACATAATGCATTAGATCTATTCCTTGCACATATAAGATCTCTTATGATTTCTCTTAGAAGACTACACAAGTTAGGGTTCTTTCGATTTTCCTTAACTCGTGGTATTTAGGCATAGAAAAAACCTAGATCAATTTTGATTAAGATAACACAAGAATAAAATAAATCTTCCTTTCGGATAGCATACAACTTATGAAAGAGAATCAGAATTTAGAAAAGCATTAAAATTAACATGAATACTCTCAAAATTTACTACTATTAAACCAATAGAAAAGAATCCACAATAGGGGTTTGACTCAGTACAATCCTAGACTAGATTACTCCATAGCAAAAAGAGTAAACACAAGAGTGATTAGAGTTCATCCTAAATAAAGACATTGGATCGTCGATGGTCTCTTTCAATTTCTTCATTTAACAACCGACAGTTCTTCGCATCTCCTCAGCAAAAAAAAATTCTTCCTGAACCTTTGTGATCTCCTCTCAAAGACCCTATGGCCTTATTTGTAAGTTCTGGAACGGAGTTGTTAGGGTTTGGAGGAGATTCGTTGTTGTTTCTACAAGGCGACGGACTTCGCAGCTTGTAAATAGGGCGTCATGACAGTGAATCGGGTAGAAAATCGTATCATCATGGTCGTGAACACGGTTTAAAACATATGAAGGAATCGATCGATGTAAGTCGTGATCTTCTATCGTGGCCACGAAAACTCATCATGCAGCTATGAATTTCATCTTGTAATTTCCCATGACTTCACCTCACATCCATGATTCGTATATTTTGTTGTACGTTGTGTGTCACTATAGCGCCCGTGAGATTAGTCTTCACACCAGTAAATCCTCTGATGGGTATAAGAGCATTTTGTAGCGCCCTAGAAACCTCTTTAACACCTCGTAAATTTGTTGATCAATGTCGTGAAATTCTATAATGGTCGTTAACTTCTCCCACGCGGTTGTGAGTTTGCCAATTGTTGATATAAAGGCCAAAATTCCCTCCTTCACCTATAATTAGAGGAAATTAGAAATTTTGTAGACCAACAACTCTTGATGAAATTATATGATAAATGAACATGAAACAAACATAAAATGCGCAAAATGATAGCCTAAACTATATGAAATGCATGACACGTTTTTCATGCATCACTTACAAATGAGAGCAAAAGTTTTCTTCAATTTGGTCTTCAACTTTCTTATATAGAGCAACACTCAACGATTTATAACGTCTTTCAGCAGACTTTAAAAACATTCAAATTTGAAGCAGCCATCTAGCTTATCTCAAGTCATGCGGATGCAACAAACAGTCTGATGACAATTACAACAACAACAACATTAAATGTGTCATTAGTTTGTTAGTCCACTAGGCATTTAATGTTGTATTATATGCTTGACAGTTAACAACACAAACACAATTTTGATAAAAAAAACACTTGTATCATCAATGCAGTACAATTAATCAGAGTAACCACATTCTCCCCTCTTTGATGATATCAACATTGTTTCCCTATGACTTCATCCATATTGTTGAATTATGTGGAACTCCATTTGTATATGTGTATTTTCCAACAAAAAGAGTTTTGATAGAAAAATATTCTATTTTCTTCATTCATCAATAAGTTAGTATCCAAATATTTTAAATACGCAACAAAGTGACCTTGCACACTGAGTATATAATGCAATTCTACATACTATTTGGCATTTATCATGACTAATTTGTTTCCTGCATAACAAATTCTAGTACAAGTGTATTATGCACTAGATTCTAACAAAATATCCTAGTAAAACTAGTTTTAGTGCAAGTGTTGCAATACAATTTAAAATCTACATTATCCATTATTACATACCTACAAGTTTATAAGTTCCCACCACATATTAACAACACAAAAAAATTTCAGAAATTAGCTTTACATACCCAAAATATAAAGATGTCTTGCTTTTTTCTCCCTTCGCGATCATAAAAAAAGAAACCAATCAAGACATAACGGACTTTAGATATCCCCTAAAGTTGTATGGTGTAGCCTCAAAAGTAAACTTCCTGAATGTACAACATCTAATATCATCGTAAAAAGCATTGACCAGAAGACAAAGACCTATAATAGTCTCATTTTGAAACGTGATCATGATGTGGAGGCTTTGTATTTCTGTCAACAATGAAATAGTGCATTCTAGAGAGAGAGAGAGTACTGAGGTTGGAGGTGATGCAGGGGGTGGATCTTTAGGACAAAGACGACGAGGTTGGATTTTATATACAATTTTGTGATAGTGTGAGAAGCAAATTGAATAATGATGTCGGAATGTATAGCTTCATCAAGTTTTCTTTGATAGTGAGATTATCATAATGAATCCATCCATGATAAGTGGTGTGTAAGAAATGGAGCTTTTGAAACAATTGATGAAACATTTATGATTGTCCACCACAATCTTGACTATGGAAATATCAAATATCAAAAAATGAAGGTCAGAGGAATGCCACAGAGTAGTTAGATTGATTGTTCTTAAAAGAAGCAAGATTAGCCAGAATAAATTGAAGAGTATTGATAATACGTCATTTTCCCTATTCCCTTCTCAAGGTGATAGATTATGGCAAACGTAGTTGAACAAGATCTTCATAGACGTATCATGGTTGACGAGAATAGTAGAATAATTTTGACATGTTGTAGGTTACCTTTGTTGAGGACCTCTATGGCATGGGTGGTAGAGGCTTCTAGCTGAGTAAACGATATTAAGTATAATTAATTTGAATTTATGTAAAACTATCTTGTCTTGTGTCCCTAAGAAAGAAAGACATATATCAAGTTGCTATAATGATAAGAAAAATAAGCAAAGGTGGTATTTTTTACTCCATTTATTTCAAACTTAGGTAACAAGAAATTGGAGCTATCTACCGAGTCAAAATGACAAGCAACTTGATACTGTATCATATCAACATCATGGCGACAACATGATTACTATTCCCAAATATAATGATCATGACTCTCTTGCTCCCCTCTCTCTGTAGTGTATCGTAAATGGATTTCTTAACCCCAAAACTACTGAAAAGATACATGTATGATCTACTTGTTTAAAAGACTAGTTCTCAATTGCATCTTTTATACTTTACATGATGACATCATGTTGCATGCAGGTATTTGGAACCAAAAAGAAATCAGACTTCTTGAAGCAATTGACCCAAAGGTTAGAATATTTTCTGAAATTTTCCTTCTAAAAGTTTGTTGTTCTTATCATTTGGAATGTTCTTGTGGTCTTCTTTCATACAATTTCATGAGTTCCTTGGTCACCAATGTCTCAAAGGAGGGTGTCTTAGGTCCAACAAAGGACTATGGAATGATATGGTGATTGTAAAGGTAGAGATTTCATGCCATAAAATAGTTTAATGACTATATTGCATAATTGCTATTTACTATTAATTTATATCAATATTAGGAGAACAATCATATAAACAAATATGGGTTGGATCATTCCTCAAAGCCCAAGTTCATCCCAAACATATGGCAACGGTGTGCGTGACTTACTAGAGTAGGAGTGCATGTGACTTACTAGATTAGGAAGAATGTTTATTGTTATGTCTTTTATTTTATGTATTTCAACTAGGTTGATGTTGTATTTTATGTATTTGAACTATTTTTTTATGTTGTATGACATATGTTAATTAACTAGTATGTCTTTTGACAATGTATAATGCTAACTACATGTCTATCATTATGTAAAATATGTTGAAAAGAAGTTGAACTTTTTTTTTCCGAAATTATCCTCTTTCCCATAATGCATGAATTTAAATGAGATGATGACAATAATATAGAGAATCAAATCTGACCAGAGACACACAAAATTTATTTAGAAAATCTTTTAAGATGAGAGAAAAAATCACGGGAGCAAGCAACAAATCTTTCACTATGAAGTAATACAAAAGTTTCTTCTATGAAATAAAAAGGAATACAAAAATAAGAATCTCAACAAATAATCTAGGATTTAGTAGAATAATATCTCCAAATAACAGGATAGGTGTCATAACGATCTCATTGGAATATCAAAGAATGATGAGAATGTTAAAGAGAATCAATGTCTGAAGTTTCATTGAAAATAGATTAATACTCTCCTTTGAATGAAACTCTGAATATTTCTCTCTTCCTCCTCTTCCTCGGTGGCTTCGTGAGTGGGCGGCACATTTTCAGCTTCATCATGGCTTGCTTCAAACAATTTATAAATTTTATTTCTCCCACAATCTCACCTCCCCATTCCTTTTTTTTGTGTGGGCCCCACCGCATAATAATAAAGGCCTAACAAAATATAAATATGATTTTATTAAAATGAAAATATCATTTTACAATTTTGTTAAAATTTGTGACAAATTAGGAAGAAATTCGAGACAAAATAATTTTTTTTATAATTTGAGACAAATCCATGACAAAAAAAACAGAACAAATTGAATGTAATTTGAGACAGATATGAGACAAGTTGGGATGAAATTAAGATAAATTTGCAAGAGATTAAAGACTAAAATAAGACAATTTCGGGACAAATTTGTGACAGTCTAGGGAGAAGATTAATTTTAAAAAAATAATATTACAGATAAACTTTACGAGGAACTTGAGATAAATTATCGAGAATTCAAAATAATATTACAAAATTTGTCGCAATTTGCGACCCCTTTTCATATATCGACAAATTAGAGAACAATTAGGGACAATTTTTTTTGACTAAAATCACTAGTTCTCTTGTACTGATGATTGCTAGCCTTCCAGATTAGGACAACAAATCCATCATGTAGTCGATATTCTCTCTAGGTATGATGGCATACTGGGTCACAACAAGAGTGTGCCCCCTCAAGAAACATTCCAAGAGCGAGATATATTATCTTCTAGAGTTCTAAAAACACAACTTCGTAAATAAGAACAAAGTCATAATCATGAACACAGAACATAAAGGAAAAAAACTAGGATTGGACTCTCATTTATGTAAAAAAAAAAGATAAAGAATATAGTAGATCATAAAGAATCAATCCTAAGTTACACCCACACTCTTAGCCGAGAATGTTCATCAAAAGGATATATAAACCAAAGATATAATTTGCATTATAAGATAGAATTTAAAAGAAAATTTATTTGTGGCTCCTAGACTCTAAATTCAGGCCTTTCAATCTCGGCATAACCTTGCACCTCGCTGATCCTCCTACTTTTGTAACTCCTTCGCCAGAGTATGATTCCTTCACAATGTGCACGACTTCTTTTCATTTCGCTCTTGTCCATTTGAATTCAAAAGGGACTCTAGTAAGGAATGGTTACTATCATTAATCTAACATGCATTCTTTCCAATTGGGTTTCATTCATTATCATTCTAAGCCTACCAAAAACTGAGGGAGTAAGGTTGCAACTGCAAATGATGGATTCATATACCATTGTTCACCAGGGGGACGTGATGCACGCATGTAGGAGTTTGCATGTGGAGTGGCAATCTGCTACAACATTGGGCAATGCACATTGGTCCACCACCCGTTTCTATTTGCTTCCTTCCTTCAGTAGCTAGTCATTCCATCTTTCTTTTTTTTATGTCTTCTCTCAATTTCTGCAATATTTCTTATTCTTTTTTATCTTTTTGACATGACGGTTAATGATCATTGGTGTCTAGGGCTATTCGCACTTGGCGAGAACAAAAAATAAACTCTTTCCAAGCTCCAGTAATCAAGCATATACTTACCTTCAACCAATCTTTTCAACATTTGGAGCGTCGAAAATGAGAAAAAACACGTGGCGGGAGCAAAAAATGGCGAGGGTTTGCGTTTTGTCATAATTTGGTGCAAATATTGGAGCTATTGACAACTTGAAATCACTAATCTCCTAAATACTACTAGACTTAACGGTAAGAAAAAAAAATGGACCTAATTTCTTAAAAATGACAAATTTAGTGAATTATATTACATATTTTATTTATAAACATTTTGCATTTATTATTGGAAATTATAATTTCCTAACTTGAGTTTCATTAAATGTAATTTCACATTTTTGATACAATTGGAAAAGTTATGTTGCTTTACTAAAATTGTGGTAGTCATTTGGCAAAAAAATATTCATTAGACAATCAATTGTACGAGTTATAATGAATCCACAATGTCACAATAATAACTTATAAATATAGACTAATTTTATTAAAGGTATTTCTTGTTTAATTGCCTATGCCCAGAATGAAACAATACAACTTTGGTAGTTTTCAAACTAAAATGATGTCGATGAAACTGATCGCAACCCATGCTTCATCGAGGCTTCCCAAACGACATCAATATTATGCACGTCAATGGCGCCAACCTCATGATTTTCCCAGCCTTCCAAGAAATGGACGACTCCTCCAGCATGACAAGCATGGACAATTCCTCGTCCTACCGTATACTGTCAATGCAACATCAAAGTGATAATATTCATTAGATTTTTTTTCCTATTACAAATGAGGTGCATAATTAGAGTAATGATAAATGGTAGATTCATTAACAAATGGATTCATTGCCTTTATAATGAGTAATCAAAGATGGTTGATTCATTATGCTTTGGTTATGAAGAAGCTTTTAGTGATAATGTTTTGTGATGTGGGAAGGAATTGTTAAACCAACGTGGATGAATCTTTCATCAAAGACTCACGAATACAATAATAATCACTAGATTCGTACTTTAAAGTAAAATTTGAACTAAAATAAGAAAATTAAAATTTAGTTTATTGATCAATTGATGTGTCTAAAACTCATATATAAGGGTCCTACCTATTGACCTCGAAAGACCTAAATAAACATAATTCAAATAGAATTAATAAACACTATCCAAATAAATTTATGAAACTAAAAAAATTAAACTACTTAAATGAAAAAAAAACTCCCTTATTTATGGTATTAATCAATTTCATGTTAATTCCTAATTGTAGTAGGAATTTCTTGCGTCAATTCTCCATCCCTCAAAATTAAGTAATCATTGAATTATCATCTCCTGACATAACCATTTAAATAGTAATTTACATTTTTCGAAAGTTATCCTTCACTAGATCTTAGGCGGATTCAAATTTGATGTAATGCACTACTCAAATCAACTTTAGATAATATTGGTGTGCTATGAAGTTGGTCAAGCATGTCGTCAGGATACAGAATTGGAAATTTATATGTAATATGGATTTTTTAATCACTCAATGATCAATTTGCATCCTCTAAATATCAGTGACAGTTGAAGTGGAGCGATTTTGAATTTGAGTACTAGCGGATATAGAAAGTTTCACTAAGAGCTTCACTAGTCATAGCTAGGAGTGTGACCCGAGGCATCAAAGCGAAACCTTGAATATTGTGGTGGAAACCGAAAAGATGTGCATCCTCCAAGTAATATTTTTCTTTAGTGTGAGTAATGTTGGCAATATCAAGTGCTCATGTTTTCTAACATCTTCTTTCTTGAATAATTTATTCACATTTTTTGGTAGGATCGGTAGGATTGGTTGGCTCCTTGTAATTTCATGAAATATGATTGTGGTGACCTTCTTGATTCGGAAGACGAGGAAAATCAAATCGAGATGCAAATCAGGTATATGTCTCACATCCTTCAAATTCAACTAGGAGTCAACATTTGTTTGTGTGCATATATCTTTAATTATGGCAATTTTAGACTAAGTCTTGTTACCCATCTTCAATGTACCAAAATCACTAGTATTTTACTTGGTGGAGCATTTTTTTAAAGGAGTTGCATGATGCGAAGCACCTGAATCAACTACTCAATCAATTGAAGAGTATTTGAAATTACACTCTATTTTCATATAAACAAGGTCATCATCTGGTGTCACTGTAATACTCTAGTTGTCTTCAATTACTCTCATTTTTTCTCTTCTTCCAATCTTGACAGCTTTTTTTAATATGATACTCTTTACCATAATGATAACACGAAAATCTTTCTCTAGATTGTGATCTATCATTATGATCCTTATGACCTCTACTTTTATCTCTCCCCTATTTTCTATAACAAAAGTTTATGCAATATTTGTTTCGATGCTCTTTCTCCTTAATTCTTTATTGAATAAATAATCTTTAATCATGAGGAGTACTATAGCATAATTGAACAGAATTATTGAGTGTATCACCAATGTTTCTGTGACTTTGGCAAAAAACCTAAGGAGCATTAATCCTTGTATCTCATTGCAAAAGGTATCTTCATTGCTCCTAATTAATTTATTAAACCTTAAATTTCACTCAAGTGTTCAACAATAAATTTTTATCTCAAAAATTTAATTAAGTTCACAATTTTTTAATCACAAAGATTATATTTTGGTTTGTATTTTTTTTTCATATAAGTCTTGCGATTTCTTCCACAATACTTATGCATTTGTCTCTTGAGCAATATGATGGAAAGCACTGACATCAATAAATTGCCTAATAATTTTTTGCAGTCTTTATGTGCATCTTTTTTCAACTACTAGTACTTTTTCTATTGGTATATTATTTCCTAATTAAACGGGATCAAACAAATCCTTGTAGTAAAGAGCATCCTCCATCATTTCTTCCAAAACTAAACAATTATTTGACATCATTTCTATCATCTCACTTAAATAGTTTTACTCTATTTAATTCACACAAAAAAGGAATGCTCAAATCAATCTCGCTCTATACTACTTATTGGGAATTCTCTTTAGAATTATATATATGAATTAAATAATATAAGTCAATATCGTAAGCAAGTAAAAAGGTACGGAGTAATCACAAAATAATTTAACTATATCAATAACGAATTACAAAGTTGCTCAAATTTTGTTCAAACCAAACAAAATAATTCAATGGGAATAAATCAACATGTATCCTCTAAAAAATTTTAAAATAATCAACAAGAATTATATCACTTGATTACTATAATTTTCTATAATCATATTATAAAAAATCCTTTAATTTGACTATGTTCTTGATTTCTTGTTCTACATAAAAAATATATCTTTTTTTCTTTCTCAGAAATCTTTTTTTCTTCTCTCAATATCAATCCCCTTCTTTTTTTATGATATTTGTGGACTACAAAACACAAAGAGAAAAAAGAAAATTTCTCTCTTTCTATATGTCTTACCACGTGATATGAAAATTTTAATTTATTTCATATGGATATTATAATTCATCTCAAATTCAAACACCCAAGTTAATTAGATTTATTTAACTTAAAGTTATTTAGGCCTCATGGACTTAAACCCAACGCTTAATATTGTGAAACATGAGTTAATACATTATATTTAAACATAAATAAATTCTAATATTAATTTCAGATCGAATCAGATTTATATTAATATAGTCATAAGTACGAAATGTTATATTAGTTTAAGTGAATCTTTTTGTACGATATTATATTAGAATGAGCACCCATGCGAGAAAAGACAATGCAAAACTAATTATTATATATTGATATTAGGCCAACATACATTCGAGAAGAAAAATCTATTGAACTTTTTAGATACAGTTGAGTCGAATTATCAACTTTGGAAATTCGTTCTAGAGCTTTTTAAAAACATATGCTAAAAATTTTAAGGATAAAAATTAGCACAAATAAAGTAGGGACTGAAATGTATAAATTAAGTGCTGTTATGATCATAAGTATCATAAATTTTGGGTATGCGCGCACGCAAAATCTAGTAATAAAAGATATATATATATATATATA